>NW_024121259.1:0-291208 GCF_016745375.1 Pimephales promelas | reverse complement strand
AAGGACCTTCTCTCGCCCTACAATCCACCGCGTTCCTTAACCCTCAGGTGCTCTTCGTTTCGGAGTCACACTTGTTATCTCCCGGTCAAAAAGTGACCGGACACCTAAAAATGAAACTTTCTCCATCCCAGTAAAACCAATGCAATTTATTTTTGTTCTATAATATTTATTCTTTTAATTTAGTATTTTGAGACAGTTTGATTGAATTTATTAATATTTATGCAATATTTATGGTTTATTTTTGCCATGGAAAAGTATATATATTTTTCTAAATATATATAATTTTTTTTAAAATTATGAATGCAGTATTTTAGTATACTATAGAGTCTTGGCCTTCAGAAAAAAAATATTTTTTTGAAGAAAATTAGCACCATCTAGTTACAGTATAGAGAAAAAGCGTAGAATCATGGTGTAATCACTAGCCTTCGTTTCGGAGTCACACTTGTTATCTTCCCGGTCAAAAGTGACCGGACACCTAAAAATGAAACTTTCTCCATCCCAGTAAAACCAATGCAATTTATTTTTGTTCAGTTTTTTCTTTTTAATTTAGTATTTTTGAGCCAATTTGATGTTACTTATTAATATTTATGCAATTTTATGGCCCATTTTTGCCATTGAAAATAATACAAACTTTTTAAATTATACATTTTTATTTTATTATTTTTTTTTTTTAAGCAGTATTTTAGGTAAAATAGAGACTAGGCATTCCCAAAAAAATTTTTGAAGGCAGATTAGCGCCATCTGGTAAGAGTATGGAGAGAAAGCGTAGAACCATGTTGTAACCACTAGATGAAATGTACAGTTCTCTATGGAGAGGCATGTGAATTCCTCAGCTGTTCATGGACACGTTTACTTATTTTTTTTTCTTATAGGTGTGTGTGTGTGTGTGTTAATTTCAGTATTGAAGTTAGTGTCACCCCTTCACTGCTGTGAGCTTTTCCTGCATTATGACGTAATTATTGAATAGATTTCACATATTCTCATAACATTGCTCTATTACAGACACAGTGGTTCATATAGGTGT
Source organism: Pimephales promelas (assembly GCF_016745375.1). The sequence goes on along the minus strand of NW_024121259.1, from coordinate 290,184 downwards.
GTGTTTATTTGTGCGTGTGTGCGTCTGTTTGTGAGTGTGGGTGAGTGTCAATATCACAATCTTGATGTTTTAGAGTGTCACCCCTTCATTGTTGAGCACTTTTTTCTGCATCATGGCCAATTTGTAGATTGCAAATTGTAGTTTGAAGTTGTAGATTGTTGTTTTTGTCAATTTCCCATTCATTTCCTATGGTCGGTCATGTTTGACAGAAGAGCAGAAGTGTATCTCATTTTTTTACGACCACTTAAAGTGCTCGAATCATGACCTCAATTTTTTTGTGTGTTCACATACATGTTGCCATAAAAGTCATGAAGTTTCGTAATTTTCTGATGAAGCAGTGATTTTTTTGAAATTCAAAACAGATTTTTTAATCACAATTTATTGGTGTTTTTGTGTATAAAAGTGTGTGTTTGTGTGGGTGGGTATGTCTGTTTTGCACTCTTGATGTTTTAGAGTGTCACCCCTTCAATGATGAGCACTTTTTTTCCTGCATCGTGGCCGATTTGTAGATTGTATACACAAAAATTCTCAAAGTTTTTGTGTTTTTGTCAATTTCCCATTCATTTCCTATGGTCGGTCATTTTTGACCGAAGAGCACAAGTGTGACTATTTTTTTTTACGACCACTTATCATGCTCGGATCATGACCTCAATTTTTTTGTGTGTTCACATACCCAATGGAATAAAAGTCACCAAGTTTCGTAACATTCCGATGAAGCTGTGATTTTTAACATTTCAAAACATAAATTTTTTCGGTCAGAAAAGAGCACCTGAGGGTTAAGATCACTAAATTCAAGGCTTCTGGTCATTCCTAGGATATCGAAGTCCAGTAAAGGAGGGAGGGCGTTCTCGCATTTAGCTCCAACACTCTGGAATAGCCTTCCCGATACGGTCCGAGCCTCTGACTCGCTGACACAGTTTAAAACTAGATTAAAGACGCATCTCTTTAGTCAAGCATTCACATAATGCTTACCTTTAGTCCTCTGTTATGCCATACGGAACCGTTTGCCACTGAAACTGCTTAACGCACCAGTGGGGCTCGACAGCCTTTTAGACAAACGGGTCGGCGCGTATGGTTGGGTTGCGGTTGGGTTGCGGAGAGTTCAGGTTACGGAGAGTTTGTGAGTTATAACGGAAATCATTATGAACATCAGCTATGCTAATTATTTCCCATCTGCCTTTCTGCTGTTATCTCGGGACGCTTGTCCCGAGAAAAATGGCGTTCGTCAGGTCCAGTTTTGTCTACAGCCTCTCACGGGGATTTCGGATGCCCCAACGCCTGTGATGAGACGACTCAACGCCTGTGATGAGACGACTCAACGCCTGTGAAGGGACGACTCAACGCCTGCGATATGTTATGGCGCCGTTTGATTCATAAACAATATTTATATTTAAAATTTATATTTAAACAATATGAATGTAAGCCAGAGGAGAACTGGCCCCCGACTGAGCCTGGGTTCTCCCAAGGTTTTTTCTCCATCCAATCTGATGGAGTTTGGTTCCTTGCCACTGTCGCCTTGCTTTTGGCTTGCTTTGAGCTTGCTCAGTTGGGGTTATTTAGTGTTTAGCAATGTTGTTGATCTGTGTTGTGCTACTTTCATGTTATCACTGTGAAGCTGCTTTGATGCAATCTGTATTGTGAAAAGCGCTATATAAATAAATGTGACTTGACTTGACTTGACTTTCAATCGCTCTGAAAGAGCCGCGGCGCAGCTGAAGATTTTTTGAAAGTTTTAATTTTTTGAAAGTTTTAAAGTTTGACAGTTTTAATGAAAAAAATAATTTATTAGAACGGATTAGAACCCAGAACCTCTGGCACGCTTGGCAAAAGTTCTACCTCTGGACCATTTACATTCACGTTCAATACAAATTCACGTTCAATACAAATATAAAGGCGTAATTTAACGACCACATAAACCTAAATCAATACTTATTTAAATCGATTAAAGGACATCGTAATGTTATTGTACATATCTGTTTTATGATTTAGCATTGTGTCAGGGCTGGTGCAACTTAAGAAGAGTAATAAAAATAACTGGCACTCATGTTCTTAATACAGCTGAAGTCGACGTTTTTGGGAGTGGAGTGATGTATCGATGTTCCCTTATTCCCTATGCCGTTTGCAGTGCCCTTCGAACTGAACATGTTCGTTCCCTTCGAATTGGAATCTCACTTAAGATGGCGAAATACCCTGTGAAGTCCACTTCGCAGTCCACTTACGGTCGAATGGAACGCACCTTATGTTAGTGTTGCTGCACTATCCTGATCATTATAGCATTAAATAGGAACAACCATAGGTTGTCTATATAATTTAAAACACATACCATGATGACTAGACTTGGTTAGGTGTTCTTATAATGGATGTAAGTTTGGAAAACAGCAAGCAAAAATTGATTATATGTCTGAAAGAAGAATGTCTTCTACACCTAGGATGACTTCGGGGTGAGTAAATCATGGGCTAATTTAAATGTTTGAGTGAACTATCCCTTTATCCCACTGACTGTCCACAGAAAAACGTGTACGTGGCTGATCCAACCGAAGTGGTGCTGACGTCTCCGGAACAAGTGCTGTCCTGGATCACCAAAGGAGAAAGTAAAGCTGCTCTCATTGAATCGCTCACTCGCTCGTTCTGCAAACATGGTGAAATGATGGAGATTACAAATCTGGCACATTTGTTGAGAATATGATTTGCTAGTTAAATGCCGTTTCCAGCTCTCACCGGGTTTCTGTCATGGCAGTTCCTCTAGGAAGCATCACAAACGCCAAATCTCCACGAATATCACATTCTTCTTTCAGACGAATACAATCGGAGTTATATTAAAAATATCCTGACAAACTTTTATTTATTTTTGGGGCTTTTCTGACGACAAGACAGCCAGTAACAGCCAGTACATAACACCCTGCTTTGTAGGGCTGGGTATTGTTAGGTATTTCACAATTCGATTCGATTTCAATTCTTGAGGCTTCGATTCGATTCGATTTTGATTCGATTCAATATTGACTTATTAGCTTCGATATCGATTCAATAATAAGTAAATACACAAGTAATTAAGTGCCTGAGTATATTTTTAAGTAATGTGCGCAGTTTTACCAATGTTAAAGAATAAATTGACCCCAGCATGTTTGTTTCCTGTCATGGTTTATTCAGCAGAATAAACTGTACAATATTGTATGTGTTGAATTCAAACACAACTGTGACAAGCACTGTACAGTGCTTTAACAACACCTCTAAAGTGCAAGTAACTAAGTAGTAGAAAGTTTCTTTCTTTCTTCCTATACATTCAAGTTATAAAAGAAATGTAAACAGAAGCACAAAATGTGCATACTCAAAAAAGTGCAATATTATATTCTAATTATAATTTTGTAAACAATAACACTTAATAGCTGATCACACTTAACAGCAATTGCGAGTTATCAGGCCAGTTCTAAGGGGGAAAAAATACTAACCTTTTTCCCTCTCAGAAGTTTATATCTCATAGACTTTATATCACGGAATTCTGACTTTATATCACGCAATTGCGACTTTATATCTCGCAATTGTGACTTTATATCTCGCAATTCTGAGAAATAAAGTCAGAATTGCGAGAGGTAAACTCCCAATTGTGAGGAAAAAAAAGTTAGAATTGTGAGATAAAAAGTCGCAATTACCTTTTTTATTTTCCATTCTGTGGCGGAAACAAGCTTCCATAGTTCCCGGCTTACAGTGGAATCCAAAATGAGCCCAAACGTCGGCTTTTAATGTTGGCGGTGCAGGCTTGAATCAGGCTTGAACGGAGTGCAGCTGCTGTCCGTCATTGCGCTGTTTTGCATCATCAACGCTGAACGCTCTCACTAGAGTGTAGCCCACAGCGCCGCCACTGGCCTGGATGGCTGAATCGATTCATAGGATTTGATGAATCGATATTGAATTGAGAAGCAAAAAATTGCAATGCATTGATGAATCGATATTTTTACCCAGCCCTACTGCTTTGGTAGCCATCGTTTGTTTACGCTCTTTCTGGAAGTCGGTCGCTAATTAATAATAGCTACTTCGCTAGCACGTCGTTAATGAGAGCAAGTGATGATTGGTCGGGATGCAAGGTTTAGTCATACGTTTCTAAGAGTCAAAATCACATAACGGGGACTATCGTAACAGTCAGAGATATTGTGTATTTTGAGCAGGGGCGTAATTTGCGGGGGGGACGGGTGGGACATGTCTCCACCGCTTTTTGCCAGGGTCTATATTGTCCCCACCACTTTTGAAACATCTCGCGGCACGGATGTGACTAATACAAATAAATAAAATACCTCCAGTTAACTAGCAGAGAGCATTCTGCAGTTGCTGTGAACCACGTACAGTAAATGTCGTTTTCAGAATTAAGGCTAGGCCGAAAATGCTTAATATGTTCAGTGCTACACCAGGGACTGAAGACAACCATTGTTCTGCAGACACAACTCCAAATTACTTAATGCTCGTAAAAATCATCATAATTTTTTTTTTTTAAATATATAAACTTCATCTTTTCAGTCATTTTGACGGTTTTCCTCAGTCTGAGTGGTTCAAAACTTGTGTCCTTTAAATATACAAGTTGAACAAAAAATTACTATTTAAAATTAGGATAACCTTCAATTTAAATCCCTCGTCTTTTTTTTTTTCTTTCATTTTTCTTAAGCTTAATAACGATTTGATATATGATGGCAACGCAAACCAACTGGTCCATCTTAAGACAGGCTCATTTCAAATTCTTTTTAACTCGCATTAAAAACGTGACGCTGAATTCTGGTCAAGCCGATAGATTGAACATTCTGTGAATATTTGTGTGTCCATCACGAGATAAAGGTTCTTGAGGCGTTTGCTCTGCTGTTTTGTTTTGTGCAGATATGGATGAGCTCGACAGCGGCTTTGACATCACTTCTCTGGATAAATCTAATATGAGCAGCTCCTCGGAGAGGTGAGAACGCATTATCAATATCAACAGCGCTTTTGCACTCTAATGGGCATTTAAATCGGCTTGAATTGTTTGCCTAGTTTTGTTTACTGCTAAAGTTTTTGAATGTAAAAGTTTCCTGAAAAAAAAAAAAAAAACGTTTCCATGCATGATTATATTTTATGTAGGCAGAAATGCATGTTTGCCGTTAGTTGCATTTCTCACTGTTGCTGACTTCTGGTTGGTTTATTTGTAACTGTTAGGGGTGTAACGATACCCTCGATTCGATTCGATTCGATACATATCACGATACTGAACTCAATACGATATTAATAGGCTTGGACTTGGTGCTGAAAACCCAATGCACAGGACAAAAGAGACACCAGAATAAAAATATTCATGATTCTGAAGCTGAAAATAAAGAATTATTTTAGATGAATATGCTTGCACGCTGTCACTGACTAGACACTGACAGCAGAGACTTTTTTTCATAAGAAAACTTATAAAACAAACGTGCCAATCCAGCTCTTAGTAAATTTTTACAGGAACACAACAGAGAGAATCACAGTGTGGTATTCCAGCTGCACAACAGAAAACCCACGAGCTTTGACCCGGATCGTCAAAACTGCTCAGAGGATCATAGGAATCAAACTACTCGATTTGAGTGCGATTTCATGGTGAATATGGTGAATAATCGTGCAGCCCTAGCAGCTTTTCTGCAGCATAAATGCATGTTTCTATGATTTCTCCTCAACTCTCGCCAAGCGTACCAGCTGGCCCTGAAGGTGGCATCTCTGGAGCGTCAGCTGGACGCTAAGACTCAGTGCTCATCTCCTCTGTTCTGCGTTTGCTCTGAGGTCCAGCTGATGGTCTCTGAGCTGAATAACAAGCTGGCGGAGCTGTATTGTCAACTGGAGACGCAGTTTCAGGAGAGACGGAGAGCTGAGGAGAAGAGCGCCGCACTGGAGCTGAAGAAGCCTTCAGAAGACCTCCTGCGCTCACAGAATGAAACCTGTGAGCGTGAACGGGTACGACCAGAGCTCTAGTCCTCACAATGCACAATGCTTCTGTTTTATTCATATTAGGGATGTGACTGAGGATATTACCCACCGGTTAATCAGCGTGTGACCTCACCGCGAGGGCTTTTAAATCGCTATTTTAAAGGTAAAATGCAAACGTTAGATGGACGTTTTTCCATAGGAACTGAACTGAAAACGTTCTGCTCGCTCCGCAGGTGCGCATCTTAGTTTCTCTTTCATACTAGCGCCAATTCGGGGGCAGATTGCTTGAATGTTCTCACCTATTATTCTCAGTGAAAAACACTGTACAAAAACTGTACAATGACTAATTCGCTTTGACTCCAAATATTCCTCCATCTTGTCAGTCAGCTCCTCACTCTCGTGATTAATGAAGTCTGCGACACTCGTACAGCTCATGATTCATTAAACAGATGTGTTCAGTTTTTAATTGTAGTGTCTGTTTTGTAACTGAACTAAATAATTGTATTAAAATAAATAAATCAAATCGACGGTGAGGGCAGTGGGCAAGTGATGTAACTGGTGTTGCTTCTTAACACGTCAACACCGACTATCAGAGCAAGTCTAACCCTATCCCATTCTGCAGTGATGTTTTCTCTTTTATTATTGATTAAAATGTGTTTTGTGTGTTCATCTGAAGAGAGATCTGGAAGAGGCCATTCAGCTCCGTGAGATTGGTTTAAGCAGGTGAGTAAACATCATAGAATATTCAATAATATTTAGAATATTCAATAATAGTTTATAATACAAGTTTTAAATATTATAAAACTTTATAAAAACTACTAATAATAATATTTAATACGTTCATGGTAAAACGAGCCAATTATCGTATTGATATCGTCAAAGGCGTCTGCCGTCGGCGAAATCTCAGACTATCGTTGATACACGATACCTCACAGATGCGAGTCGTACTCGATCGCACAATGGAAGTGAATTGAGCGCTGAAGATGCGCTGGATTCAATCGTAGAATTGTGAATAAATTCTAGCCATTTCATTCTTAACCAGCGTACAGTTGGAAAACGCAATAAAACGAGCGTTTAAGCAACCGAATGCACACACAGACTCCAACACATTGCTCTGTCAACGCACCAAATCCAGCATCGGATCTTTTATTGAAATGACATTCACTTTTTAAAGTGCATTACCTTTTGAAACTATTGCTCTTAAATAAAATATTTCTTTAATGTGCATGCAAGGAAAATGAGGTTACAACAGTGCATAAAATTGTAACCTGAGAAAAGGGGTAGCCAATAACAAAACAGGCCAATCTCACTCATCCAGAATCCCAGAATAACCAGTAGCGAGTGCAGCCTTACGGAGAGACTCGGGAAGAGTTTCTGAATGTTAGTGGAGACATTTATGTAGTTGTTATGGAGGTACATTGATCATCTCATCATCATGTTGAACTTATAAACACCTCAGGAACTGTGGACACTTGTGTAGAAGACAGCGCTGACACGTTCTGGGGCCGTATTCACAAAGAATTTTATCTTGCCAGGAGCACTCCTAAATCGCACTAAAATATTTTAGCTAGGAGTTTTCTCTTAAAAGTTAATCAAAACGCCTTTCAGACCTACTCTTAGTGAGGGAAAATGACAACTCCTAAACTAAGAGTGAGTCTTTGTTGCTATGGATGGCGTCAATTCTCATGCACAAGTTTTCTTGCAATGATCACGGTGATTGGTGGTTAGATGACAGGGCCATCATGCAACATAAAACAGACGCAACAAATCATGGAATTATTATGGAATTATTAATCTAATTATGTCAGTTATAGGTATGTCCCCAAATGAGTTTTTGTCTTATATTTGCTGACGCGTCAATGCACGCTTTGGCTAGGTGGTGTTTATAGCGTTAGATTCTAGAGAGCATTTGATTGGACACAATATGTGATGAGAAGCTGAAGTCTGCAGTGATGTCGTAAAAATCCCTGATCCATTTTAGCAGAAGTGAGAGACTTAAGTTTTGAATGCTTTTAGACATCATAAAGACACAGAGATATTTGTTTACTCCTTAACCCGTATTCATAAAGAATCTTCATGCAAAGAGTAGCTCCTAGTGACAATTCTTAGAAATGTGGGCGTTTACTCTTAAAATTAAAGAAAAAATCCTAGTAGTAATTCAGAAAGAATCTTACCTTAAAAGAGGTCTTAAGGTCAAAATTGTTAGGAGTACGGATGAGGACTTTTAAGAGGCTTAAGAGTTTCTTTAGCAAGGAGAACAGAGAGAGGGAGAAGACATGTGTTGCCATGGATGACATTGAGTTAATAAGATGCTATAGACGAGATCGTGCCGGGATCATGTTTGTGACAGAGATATTAACGTGTCTCTAATAAGATCAGACACAGCACAATGCCATAACGCCAGAAATGAAAGTAATCACTACATTAATATATTTGGCAAATGGGAAAGTGCAATAAAGCAGCAGTGATTTGGCTCTGTCACAACCTTCTGTAAGCAGTGATCACACAAACATTACAGCACTTTCAGAACCTCTTATTGTGTCACAGTTCATTTAGTTTCCACGTCTGGACATTCCCACCTTGCAGGCTCAAAAAACTGCAGTTATGAATGTAGCAGGCTTCCCTGGTGCGCACAAGCAGGGGGAATGATCGGTTAATAATGTGCGCTATAAGCTCCCACGTCCGCTTCTTGCCCGGTGCTGTGACACCCGGGCCAAATTTTCCTTTATGGCCTAGTGTTCATCCACTAACTGGGCTAACAGTAAACACGGTTCTTCTGTCCAGTCGGGCTTTCTCGTCTTTCTTGTTTTCTATATTAAAACCAACATTCAGACCAAATAGACAGCAATCAGTGTAATTTGAAATTTTTTTTATCATTCTAAGCTAATCAAATACTTTATAGGAAATTTAAGAGCAAGGTAAAAAAAAAAAAGGATTTGTGTACATAAATATAATGTGTTTGTGTGTGTAAACTCTATACTTCAAATAACTTTTTCATTTTACCTTCTTGGACAACCAACCAATCACAGTCTTCAAAAGATTGTCACGCATAGCAACGGGGTCAGCCCCGCCTCTTCACTAGTTTTCATCTTTTCCTTACTCAGAGTTGCTCTCAGATCGGTCCCGAATCGGTCTTAAGCTAAGACTCCTATGTAAAAGGCCCAGTTATGTAAATAAAGGTCTCCTTTAATTCAAGAAACTGTATCCCTAATAAATATATACAGTTTGCTTGCTTTATTCATATTTCAGAAATGCTGAAATAATTACATTTCTTTTAGTTTTGCATTTGTCTCAAAAGAGAATTGAGTTTGTTTCATAATGTATAGTTTTCCAGTATGGAAGCTTGTTTTCACCATGGAATAAAAAAGAAGATTTTTTTCCCCTTCCTAATTTTGAGATTTAATCTTGCAATTCTAAGAAAGTCAGATTTGATTAATAGGTTGCAGTTGTGGAAGAGCGAGCTGGGGATGGAGAGAGACATGATGGAGATGGATGCGTGTTAACACCAGAACACCAAGAATCCTCAGCAGAGAACCTAAATGAGAGGTGAGTAATGGCTGCTAATTTACAGAGAGAGGAGAAAAAAAAAACTATTGGTGATTTATGCTAAAATATATAAACAATTAATACTCCGCAACAGCGACGAAAAATGATGATGAGTCCTTTGAAGTCCCGATGAAGAAAGGCCATGCAAAAACATCTGCTGATGAATGTGCTGTGTAATTTTTATTATATGTTTTGTAAAAAAAAATCAGAATGTCGTAACTGTTGTTTGTTTCCGTATCAGTGAAATACTTTCTATCTCTGTAGTTCCAATAATGGGTTAGAAGATCCCCTTTGCGAAAGTCCAGCACAACCCAGCCAAACTATGGAAGTTGTAAGTAACAGTATTTATTATTGTTATTGTTTTTTTGTGTGTGTGTAACATGAGAAAATGTTGATGTATTGTCAGAAGATTTTTTTTCCCCTTCCTAATTTTGAGATTTAATCTTGCAATTCTAAGAAAGTCAGATTTGTGAGAGAAAAAGTCAGTTACCTTTTTAATTTTTTCTTTATTCTGTGGCAGAAACAAGCTTCCATACGCAAAAAAGGTTCAAAAGACTTTGTTTAATTTTTCTAATTGTTTGTCTGTGATGTATATACATTTACACACACAGAATGGATTTTGTTAATGTAACTGCATGCTTGTGTATGTTAAAGGATTAGTTCACTTCAAAATGAAAATTCTGTCATTTACTCACCCTCAAGTTGTTTCCATCTTATGAATTTCTTTCTTCTGTTGAACACAAAAGAAGATATTTTGAAGAATGTCGGTAACCAAACTGTTGATGGGCCCCATTAGGGGTGTAATAAAAAATTGATACTCTTGAGTATCGCGATATTTTATTGTGCAATACTGTATCGATTTTCAGAAACACAATATCTTTTTTTTTTGTGGCTATGCACACAAAAGATGCGCCAGACGCACCACTAGCCTAACGTTTTGCTAGAAACAACATGGCTATGGCTGAACCCAGTGTCAAGACCCGGCTCCTGCTCTATTCTTTTCGGCATGTTAATCAATGAGTGCGTTCATTCACACCGCAAGCAGTAGCCGTGCCCGTCGAAGCTCGAGCAGGACCGTCGCGTGAGCAACAGTGAAACGGGGTTTCGGCAGAGAGTATATAAGGGCGTCGCACACCAGACGAGAAGCTCAGCACCACATCTTTAAAATTCGAACACATTATTCTCTATGAGTGTACACCGGCGGCGCCATTCGGCGTCTGTCCGCGGCGCCCAGCAACGGCTCAGGGCCGTGTTCAAAATCCTGCTGCGCCACAGAGCGCCATTTACATAGTTTTATATAAAATTTAAATTATTTTTGGCTCAAATCGTTGCTAATGTCTCCTGACTTCGCCCTATGCTGCAATATGCATTTAGTTTTGCATCCATTTACAGAAATCAGCTGCTTGAATGACAATTGCTGATGTTATTGGATTTTCAGCTAAGATTCTCAATTCATTCAGTGAACGGATGCTCTGAGGTTAAGACTGCAGACTAAACAACGATTGTATTTTATTGTACAGTACAATCATAACATAGAACAGACATTACCTTCATTTCATGTCATTAAACATAACAATATTGCTGGCCATACACTGATGAGAAAGTGCACGTCCGGTGTGGGATAGCCTACCTGGAGTTATCCTGCGTGGTGCAGCCGCTGCAGCGCTGCGCTTCTCGTCTGGTGTGCGACCTCCCCACCCCCCCTGTCTATTTTTAAGTGTATAACCAACTTCTAAAAACACATTTAACCAATGGCTTTTTGGCTCTTTTTATGGCTTTTTCTAAAATTATAGTCCTACTTAAAAAAAATAATCCCAATATATCGCCTTATGGACAGTATCGAAATATATCGCAATATATTGAATCGTGACCCATGATGCATATCGTATCGCCAAATTCTTGCCAATACACAGCCCTAGGCCCCATTGACCTCCATTGTATTTTTTTTTTCCTATGGAAGTCCGACGTTCTTCAAAAATATCTTCTTTTGTTTTCAACAGAAGAAAGAAATTCATAAGATGGAAACAACTTGAGGGTGAGTAAATGATGGCAGAATTTTCATTTTGAAGTGAACTAATCCTTTAAGTGTAAGAAGTATAATAGAATAATGTACAGTCTACAATATATACAACAATATACATTTTAATGATTGTTTTTGTTACTTTCTCAGAAAATTAATAAGTCTCTTTATTCCATGATGTCTCTTTTCTCCCATTTTTTTTTTTTTTTTTTTTACTCTGCCTTTGTGTTCCAGACTTCATGTGATGAGCATATCAGCGATGCCGATAGAATATATCGGGAATGCCAGCAGAGCGGACCACTTCGTTTTTTTGAATGTGTCCCTCCAGCTGGCATGAACCATTGTCTAAAGATTGGCGAGGGGACTTTTGCAGAGGTCTTCTCAAATAACGCCTTTTCAATATTTTCCAGGATGCCGAGTGGGTGAACAAGACCAAGCTGGGTGACAGATTTGTGATCGGCGTACAGAGGGAGAAAACCTCGAGTATGCAGATCGCTCTGAGGAGGAAGCTGTAAGTTTTACTGTACAAACTGTTGATTTCTCACCACCATAGTTTTAAATGTAATAACTCATCTGTCTTTTTTCCGTAGTGCTTGGAGCTTTACTTCAGGCGCATCAGGCCTGAGAACATTCAGCCGGAGAAACTCTGCAATAGTTTCTTTGTTTCGTCATCCGGCGTGGAGGTTCAAAGTGTCTCTCGGGACATGAATCGGCTCCATAAATTGTAAGTGCCTTACACGGGTCCATGTGTGTGTGTGTTTGTTTTTGTGGTTTACGAGGACATTTGACCTGAATACGCACCGGCACTATGGGGACATTTGGGTTTACGAGGACAGAGGCCATGTCCTCATAATTCCGACAGTGTAAACGCCATCTACGATGTCCCAGATGCTCCCTCTCAAAGTTTGGCGCCATGTCTTTATATACCACAAAACCCTGAAATTTTACCATACACAGTGTATCCCTGATTTCGCGAGTGTCGCCCCTGTAGCCAGGTCCCGGTATTACACCCGCGTCATCAAAAATTTGCATGTTTTACACAAGTGTATGCTTCGAGGCCTGTGATTGGACAGATCGGTAACGGTAGGCGGGAAATTGCGAAAACACAATGGCGCCGGTGGGCGGAGCTTCATTCAGCGTCAGCATAGTCTTTATAACAAGCAACTTAATGCAAAATAATTATTATTTAAGTATTTTTGCCTGTAATTTATTAATTGTGGATTAATTGTATGATAAATAAATAAATAAAACCCTGTTTATATTATGATAAGTTAGACGTAACTTAATCAGGTCACGGTCGTCACGGTCACTTCCTGTTTGAACGAGAGACAAACTCTGGACCTGAAAGGACCGAAAGGACATATCTGGACCCGATGAAAGCAACTGTTATGTGTTAGGTAAGTTATAATGTTGTTTAATTGCTTCTCTAATAGCACCTGGGTCTGTTTGGCTTGTTTGTGATGTCCTGTAGGCTCTTTGCTGCTCGTTTTACAGTTAGAAAGCAGCTAGCGCGTGATGCTAACGGAGCTAGCGGACTTTTAAGTTAGTGATTCTGTTTACAGACTGACATGAGGGAATCAGCGATGCTTGTGTCATTTTAAACTCGTTTTAGATTGAACTTTAATTGTAACTGCTACCTTTAATGATCACATAAAATAGTCTAGCCTTCATAATAACGCGTTGTCATGACTACAGTCTGTGTTTTTTACCCAGTACAGTATATTACTACAGTTATGCTTACATTAAGAAACATGTGCTCTTATCACTCCTGACTATAATTCAATATACTCTGAATATTAATATAACTGTCAGTCTGATTAAGTCTTATTAATACTGTCACTATTGCCTGTAATTTATCAATTGTGAATGCAATTTATTAAATGAATAGTTATGTTCAATTAACATATTCCTTAAATATCATATAATAAAGTATGAAAATAACTTGAATGCCGTTTACCATAATTTATCGATTTATTTAAAACAAACTTGTTGAATAATATGTCAATAGGTCAGGATTACTCCAGGGCAGATTCAGCCATCATTATAAAGCTGAATTCAGTGTTTCCATGCTTAAGTGACACTGTTTAATAAAGCTGTGTCAGGTACATGATATGTTATTTACAGTTACTTGTTTTATTATTAAAGGTTAAAAATGACCCAATGTAATAGACAGGCACGATATTGCAAAAAACTGATATTGCAATATTTGTTGTTGTTTTTTTCTACAATACATAATGCAACATATAAAAAGCAATTTCTACAAATGACTTAAATAGCTCTATTTGGCAATAATGAATCATTCTAGAATGATTGGCGTGATTTTGTTGGGGTTTGTATCTGTATAGAAAAAAATAAGCATAGATAAAAAAAATGTAACAAGGATGTGAAATAATCAGTGGCTCATATTTTCCAGGTAAGTCTAGCAACATTTAGGTACTGAAATTGAGTAAATAACTGTAAAATAACACTGCATCATCTTTAGGTTATGCATGTATAGCCTGACTTCACATATGCCTAATACTGCAGTGTCACTAGACTCACTACCACAGATAGGTATGAATGATAAAGCAATATATTGTGCAGCCCTACAGATTAATGTTCAGGGCTTTAGTGCATCACATTACATGCGTGTTCATTACAGTATGTCAGGTTGTGTGTAGCTTTACACCTGGTTTATGAGGACACAGTTTTATGAGGACATCATAAGAACATGTTCCTGATGTTTGACTTGACTGGAGAATCTGTGTGTGTTGTGTAAGTTTGACAGAATCCTGGTCTATGAGGACACAGTTTTACCAGGACACAAATATGGAATATTAGGATCGATACTGATATACTGACCCATAATTCACAGCTCATTTTGTCAAAAGGTCAGGATTACTCCAGGGCAGATTCAGCCATCATTATAAAGCTGAATTCAGTGTTTCCATGCTGAAGTGACACTGTTTAATAAAGCTGTGTCAGCTACATGATATGTTATTTACAGTGTTGATTTTACTTGTTTTATTATTAAAGGTTAAAAATGACCCTATGTAATAGATCGGCACGATATTGCAAAAAACTGATATTGCAATATTTGTTTTTTCTACAATATATAATGCAATATAAAAAGCAATTTCTACAAATTACTTAAATAGCTCTATTTGGAGATAATTAATCATTCTAGAATGATTGGCGTGATTTTGTTGGGGTTTGTATCTGTATAGAAAATAATAAATGGAAAGCATAGATAAAAAAATGTAACAAAGATGTGAAATAATCAGTGGCTCATATTTTCCAGGTGAGTCTAACAACATTTAGGTACTGAAATTGAGTAAATAACTGTAAAATAACACTGCATCATCTTTAGGTTATGCATGTATAGCCTGACTTCACATAGGCCTAATACTGCAGTGTCACTAGACTCACTACCACAGATAGGTATGAATGATAAAGCAATATATTGTGCAGCCCTACAGATTAATGTTCAGGGCTTTAGTGCATCACATTACATGCGTGTTCATTACAGTATGTCAGGTTGTGTGTAGCTTTACACCTGGTTTATGAGGACACCGTTTTATGAGGACATCATAAGAACATGTTCCTGATGTTTGACTTGACTGGAGAATCTGTGTGTGTTGTGTAAGTTTGACAGAATCCTGGTCTATGAGGACACAGTTTTACCAGGACACACATATGGAATAGTAGGATTGATACTGATATACTGACCCATAATTCACAGCTCATTTTGGCGAATACCAATATCAAAAACTATTTGTGCTTGTTAGATTAAATGTAATCATTGAAGAAGTTAAAAAATAGTAACCTCTGTTGAAATTGGCTTTCAATAAGTAATAATAAAATTTGTACTTGTTTGTCTATATATATATATATATATATATATATATATATATATATTATTTGCTCTTCTTTCTTTTTTTCAGATGATAACTGATAAGACCATGTTAATGTAATAATTGAGTTATTCCTTAAAGAATAGAACAGATTTCAGTTCCTCAGAAACAGATTGTTATCAGTCACTGAATTATGATTGTGTGTATAAGAAGTGAGTCATGATCACGTACTGTATTTCTAGCACAGGCGCAATGTCTCGTATTATATCACTCTCATACATAAACATACTTAAACTCAGGGTGCCATCCAAATGTTTCTAGTTACCAGTGTCCTGGTAAAACTACTGTCCTCATAGACCAGACTTCTGTCAAACTTACACAACACACTGAGATTCTCCAGTCAAGTCAAACATCAGGAACATCTCATCTCATCTTATGATGTCCTCATAAAAAAATGGTGTAAGACACGTGACATTCTTTAATGAAAACACTTGTAATGTGATGCATAAAATCCATTAAAATTACCTTGGCTAACATTTAAATATTGAAATGTTTTGTAATCTTGTATATTATCTCAAATCAATATTTCATGTGGAAATAAGTATTGATAGGTAGCTGTGTATCGGGACCCTGATTATTAATAACTGGCTGACTACATTGTCCTTATATATTATTTATGATTTTTTTAAACTCTTAGGTGAAGTGTTCTGTATGTAACGCTTTATTTCATATTTTCAGATGAGCCATAAGACCCAGTTGTCCTCAGGCAGTGATGATTATGTGCTCTGACTCTGGGACTGCACGAGGTAAGTGAGAGTTGTGCTGGAAGAGAATGAGCAAACGAAGCAGACACATTGTGAGATCTAGTGTTCACATATTTACACCAGTGTTTCATGTCTACTTTTATGTTTTGTAGACTCCCAGTGAGGTTGATTGCTCCACTCTCGAAATCAACACTCGAAATCAAGTCGGAGATGAACAGAAGGTATTGTTTTTTGTTTTTTTTATTTTTGGAAATCAAATTAGGGATACACAGATATGAACATTTGGGCCGAGTTCAATAACTGATCATTCTTTATATTTGAAAGCCGAGATCTGATATATTGGCAAATTGTATATACTTTGAAAGGCCTAATTACAAAAACGAAACGATCATCATTAAAAGCCAATCTCCCAAACACTTCAACATGAAACAAACAAATACAGTACAGTAGCCTAGTTTGAACCAGTGAGGAATTAATTAACTTTAAAATTTATTTTACATTCATATTTCCATTCACTTTTTTGAAAAAAATGTTAGTGTCTTGTTAGTATTAGTTAACATTAACTAACAATGAACAATAGTTCTACAGGATTTATTAATCTTTCTTAAAGAGCCATTAAACCCCAAACCAAATTTTCTGAGATTTTAACAGAGGTATGTGTGTTGAACACCATTGAAGACAATGTTAGCATCTGTTAGATTTAATAGTAGGGTTAAAATGGTTAAATTTAAGGGGTATTTTTCCACTTTTTTCGTCTTCCAGTTTTAAAATCTTCATCGTGGCAGTGCGGTGTTAGTGCGTTGATGACGGAGAAACATCTCCGAGTGTTGTTCTTTGCTCGGGTTTTAACAAAAAGGAAACGTTCAAATCGCTTAAAACCATAGACTGTAAAAGAAATGGCTGAACGACTGCGCAGGCTCAAACTGAGCTTGACGACGGAGATGAGACTTGAGTAACCTAGTAGCGGTGCAAAGAGAAATCTGAATCATTCCCTTCCGAATCTTGCAGAGCCGGAGAGCGCGAGTAAGAGCTGTCCATGAGCTCGCAGCAGGAGCAACTCTACAGCTCTCTATGGGCTTCTCCCTTGACTTTATGCCTCCACGTCCCCCCGAATGCTGAGCTTCTCCTCCACTCTATATGGTAATTGCTCTAGTGTGCGACAGAGTCTCGTGACGCAATCGTTAGCCTATTTTTACAAAAACATCTTCTAAATCGGCCGTAACGTAAGATACAAAGTAATGGGGCCTTTTATACATTGTCATGTTTCTTTAGTAGGGTTTGGTATCGTTTGGGTTTTATCCGATACCAGTACCTACTAGGTATTTTTTAAACGGTTCCGGTGCCTAAATGGTTCTTGAAACGGTACTCAAGAAAAGGAAACCGCACACACTTTGTCAAAAAAATAATATCCCTTTATTTACAGGGCCAAACTGGACACAATATTAACTTACAATATAAACAAGTAACATATGTTAATAATAAATAAACCAAATATAAAATAAAAAATCATATTTACATAATATCAAATAAAACAATATTATATCAAACAATATAATTATACTGGAGATTAATAGAGATTACTACCAGGGTAATATAATATCGACATGGCTACAGGTTCCCATGTTTTGTCTGCTTTAACTAGTCATGTAAGTTATCTGGTCATTTACTAGTTAAGCTCTTATCCAGTTTTATATTTCGTTCCCACTGCATATGAACATATGAAAGAGAACGTCTCTGTGTAAACCATGTTCTCTGAATAGGGAACGAGATGCTCCGTTCGCTGCCAAACTCCTCGCGCTGCTGACAAGCTTCCTTTTTCAACAGAGAAATCTGAGGAGCAGAGCATGCGCGCACTAATATAATATGACGACGTGAGCGTCAAGGCGGTGCGAATGGTGATTCTATATGGGCTTAAGTTCAGACAATCGTTCTGACGCGTAATTTTACACGTGAAATGCAGCCAAACCTTGCAGCGTTTTGTCTTCGGCATCTTCAATAATATCCTCGCTATCGGCAGACGTTCCGGGAGTCTCCCGCATATTGATAACGGCTCCTGGATAATCGCAAATTAGTTCAAATCTCCCGGAATCTAGAGCGAGCGAGCAAAAGCGCGTGCGAGACAGATCAGACAGTGCTTCAATAAACCGTATAGTACGCGCACGTTGGAGAGGGAGAGGGAGACAGCGAGAGACTGCGTGTGTGCGCCTCATGCCATAGACTTTGGTTACTACCCAACCCTTTTCTTTAGAAATAAATAATGGACAAATGGAGTCTTTGGACATCTTCGATGTAAAGTTATTCGCTGTCACCAAAATGATTGGGAGTCAATGGAAGCCAACGTTTCTGATAAGTTCCGCGATTTTGACGGATTAGAAATAGGCTTGAATGAGGTCTATGCCAGACTTACTTGCAGAGTAAATCTAAATTTGCCGGAAGTTGTCTGGGTTTGCCAAGTCCACTCCGCACACACAATAAGGGAATGATTTTACTCAAACCATATTGTTGATAAATGATACAAGAACAAAAAAAAGTACTAGTTATGAATAATAACGCATCAGTGTTTTTTAAACATGTAGAACTTTTTAATATTAAACATTTGAATATTACAGTAAACATCTTTAATATTTCTGTTTCAAATAGCGTTGTGTTTGAGCTGTGCTAAAGCTTAAGAGCTGAAGGAACACCCATAAACTGAAGCTTTATTAGATGGTTTTAGCTCAACGGAACACAGCCTATATATGATTGATTAGATATACAAAATCATGCAGACATTAACTTGAGAAAAGTTACATAGTGAAACTCCTGTTGTGGATGAAACAGCAGCTAAACCCAAAGAATTCACAAAGTTTTTAATGCAGTAGTTTGCTCATTATAATGTTATGTATATGACAGTCCCAATCATAGTTATTATTGTTCTGCTTTGCTGTTTGAGCGCATGTGCTAAAGGAGATGATCACCGCTAGGCCTACAGTGAAGCGCTTTACTGCAGCGATCATTTACTCAGCCAAATGATTTCTATATGAGATAAAGTATATATATATATATATATATATATATATACATATACATATAACAAAATAAAAGAGATCACAGATTTGTGATTCAAACTGTTCACAACCATCATGGGGAACAGCGCACATCTGAAGCTGAAGGACATAATCCATTATTCATCAGTGTTAATCAACCTAATTTTCCTATCGAATTGACAACGATAACATTAAAAATTTATTTTCCAATACTGATATGGAGCCCTATATACCATACATCTCTGAGTGGTTATGACCATATATCTATAGGGTTTTAACTATATACATGATCACAACTTGCGTATGTCACCCTGTTTTAAAACTGAAGTCCCTATTCATCTCATTAATTTGATCACTATTAATACTAAGTGGTTTGAAATGTACCATCATGCCTGAATTTGTTTTGGCATGATCAGCCTTCTTTTGCTCAAGTATATCATTGATAATGTGAAATTGTTTTAATCTTATGTTTTATGACCGTGATCAGTCAGTGTTGATGGAGTCAAGTATCTGTGCTGCTTCATTTGGAGAATCTCTGAGTCCTTTGTCTTTAGTAGAATGTTAATTTTTTCTTTCTTTACCTTGCTTTCAGATGAGCCCTGAGAAGGACCATATCAGATCATCATTGGAGGGTCAAGAGTCAAGACTGTGTTGACATGGTAATAAAAAGAGCATTGCATCATTTTAGAAATTGCTAGTCTAGTAAGATCTTTATCACATCATATTTTTTTTTTTACACCTGAGGCCTGTACCATGATGCTGATCATCAACTTTCTCTGTCAACTCAGGCTTTGATCCTGAGTTTAGGTGTGACATCAGTAGCCAACAGCCAATCACATGCTGAGAAAGAGAAACTCATTCAAAACTGAAATTCATTTCTCGCAAGAGAAGCAGCACAATTCACTTATTAAATAGAAATATTAAAATATTAAGAATTTAAACAAATTTACACAACAAGAAGAAAATATCTGTCTATGAAAGAGGACAACTAAAAGAAAAAGGCTTGTCACTGTATATCAGTGCAAGTAAAAGTTGTGAAGTTTTATAGCTTCATATTTTTATAGCTATAGCATTTTATAGCTTTATCTATTGATTCTAAAGTATATTTATGTTACCTTTTATATATTTATTTATTCATTTAAAATCTGCATTGTAGTTGATGAACTAAAATTGTACATGTGTGATAGATTAAGGGAATAATAATTTCTAAATCATACAAATTTATTATTCTAAATAAACATTACTAAAAATTACTAAAAGACTTTCATGGTGCCTTAAACCCAGGGTTGGCGCAAAGTAAACTGAAACATAGCTGGCTAGCCACCTAAACCAGCTTCATGGTAAAGGCCCCGGGTCATTTCATTGTCAAAACAATTCCATTTACACCTGGCCACATAAATGTGTTCACAAAACGGATATAAATCCGAATCTTCAAATCCCACGCTATATCAGATTTAAAGGTGTTCACGTCATTGAAAGCAACCACTATGAGCCACATTTTATGTATCGTCAGCTAATTTTAAGATCAATAGAGAGAGAGTAACATCTGCACTGGTAAAATCATCAAGATGACTCTGTTGATCATCTGTGACTTTAGTTTTCAATTGGTATTTTGCGCATCAGAATGCTGAAGAGATACTCAGCTACTCATCTGTAGTGATGCGTGTTGCAGAAGCACTGTCATATCTCACTATAACATGTCATTATAGCCTCTTAACTGTTTATTATTTGGCATTTTTTCGGAGTCAAATTTATACAGTGTTACCATTTATTACCTTTACTCTAGTGACCCACCACAGTTTGATCCAAATGAACCAAAAATATTTGTCTGTGTTTATTTTATATTATATCATATTTCTTTTAAATATTATTTATTTTTGGCAAAGCATCTCTCAAACAAACTAAAATCAAAAGTACAACATGGTTTATAGCGCCCTTATCAAATGGCAAAAGTCGATAATTAAGCAAGTGCTGAAGAGCACACTTTACTCGCTCGATCAGCTCATGATCTGCCTTTTTCCACGCCCCGTTTCTCAGGGAATGAATGCAGTGAACTCCATCTCTGAGTTTAACATGCATTTGGCACGCAACCAGCACCAGTTACATTATTTTCACATTCGCATTATATCCACATTTTTTGTGGTAATAAGATTTTGTAATAAGATGCGTTTATAAACCTGTTTTCACTGAAACTGCAGGTTTCTGCCAGTATAACAGCTTAAGTGACGAAATTAAGAAAGTATTATAACCTCCTATTGTAAAATAATATACGCATTATAAAATATTAATTTTTCATTGACAGTTTTAGAATATTACGGTCTTAGCGATAATTCGAATAATAGGCATCTTAGTGAAGTATTATAGTTTTTATTAATATTATTATTATTAAACGGCGTAATTTTTCATGTTTCATAAATGACATCTGAATACAGGTTAAACTGAAGATGTTCTTGTTTTAAATGTCTCTTTTTCTCTTAGATGAGATCAGTGTGACGGATTCTGCTGCCAGTGATCCTGATGGAAGCGGTTCTGGAGGAGATGTTGCTGCTGGAGCTGCAGCGTCTCTAGTTATGTTGGTATGTGTCAACTAATGCTGGGTACACACCAAAATAATTTTTACATCTTATAAGATTTTCAAAATGTGATAAGATTTTCCAAAAATCCTAGATTTAACCATTTTGCTCCTATAGTTTTGCTCCACACACGAACAGGTTTTTAACCAGAGTCTCGACTGTGAGCACAAAATCTCGCAAGAGTTCAGAATACAGTATACAGAATAGTTTTTGGAAAGGTTTTACATAACACGTTGTATAAACATTCGTGCTGTTGCCACAAATCTAGCTGATCCTCCATCTCTGCTGTCCACAACAATTTCACTTTGTGCTGCGCCATGACTGCGTTTGTTATGGGTGTCGAAATGAATCGTTTCTACGATGCATCGTGATGCAGACGAGGACGATTTGGTATCGGTTCAGTAATAGACCATAACCGGTTATAATGCACTGACGTTTTTTCTGACGTCATTTATCACGTATGTGCTTTGTTGCGGTAGCATACACTGGCAGAGGGAGGCGAGTCCCCCCGAGTGCGAGTCAATAAAAATGCTCCAACTACTTTAAAAGCCTACATCTGGCCACATTTGGCTTTTATGAACAACCCGGTAAGACCTGGAGAAGACACGCGCTGTGTGCGCTCATGTCACGCACACAGATTATGCAGGATGTAATACCACTAACTTGATAAACCGTGTTAGCCGTGTGCACCCGAGCTGTTATTGCTTGCAGATTCACTGCTTTAGAGTAAGATGAGCTCCAATGTCACCCGAATCCACAGCCAAACACACATCATCCACACGCCCTAATAATGCTCTCTAACTTAAATATCCGCACCCAATGGTCAAATTAAAATTATACTGTGTTGCGTATATAACTGGCTTAATTGTTTTAAGCCAGTTGTACACACTGAAAACAATTATAAACGCAACACTTTTGTTTTTGCCCCCATTTTTCATGAGCTGAACTCAAAGATCTGAGACTTTTTCTATGTACACAAAAGGCCATTTCTCTCAAATATTGTTCATAAATATGTGTTAGTGAGCACTTCTTCTTTGCCGAGATAATCCATCCACCTCACAGGTGTGTTTTAGGCTGGCCACAATAAAAGGCCGCTCTATAAGTTTTGAGGGAGCGTGCGATTGGCATGCCGACTGCAGGAATGTCCACCAGAGCTGTTGCCTATGAATTGAATGTTAATTTCTCTACCATTAGCCGTTTCCAAAGGTGTTTCAGAGAATTTTCCAGCACATCCAACCGGCCTCACAACCGCACACCACGTGTAACCACATCAGCCCAGGACCTCCACATCCAGCCTCTTCTCCTACAAGACTGAGACCAGCCAACCGGACTGCTGCTGCAACAACCGGTTTGCATAGCTGTCAGAAAGTGTCTCAGGGAAGCTCATCCGCATGCTCGTCCTCCTCATCGGGGTCTCGGCTGGACTACAGTTCATCCTTGTAACCGACTTGAGTGGGCTAATTCTCACATTCGATGCCGTCTGGCACTTTAGAGAGCTGTTCTCTCCACGGATGAATCCCGGTTTTCACTGTACAGGACAGATGGCAGACACCGTGTATGCCGTCGTGTGGATGAGCGGTTTGCTGATGTCAACGTTGTGGATCGAGTGGCCCATGGTGGCGGGAGGGTTATGGAATGGGCAGGCGTATGTTATGGACAATGAACACGGGTGCATTTTATTGATGGCATTTTGAATGCACAGAGAGACCGTGACGAGATCCTGAGGCCCATTGTTGTGTCATGTTGCAGCATGTTAACGCACGGCCCCATGTTCCTGGAAGCTGAAAACATCCCAGTTCTTGCATGGCCAGCATACTCACCGGATATGTGACCCATTGAGCATGTTTGGGATGCTCTGGATCGGCGTTTAAGACGGTGTGTTCCAGGTTCTGCCAATATCCAGCAAATGGACCAACACTGGACCAACATTACACACTCCACAATCAACAACCTGATCAACTCTATGCGAAAGAGATGTGTTGCACTGCGTGAGGCAAATGGTGGTCACACCAGAGACTGACTGAGGGTTTTTTGACCCCCCAATACAGTAGAACTGCACATTTTAATGTGGCCAGCCTGAGGCACACCTGTGCAATAATCACAGTCTAATAGTCTAATCAGCATCTTGATACGCCACACCTGTGAGGTGGATGGATTATCTCGGCAAAGGAGAAGTGCTCACTAACACTGATTTAGACGATATGTGAACAATATTTGAGAGAAATGGCCTTTTGTGTACATAGAAAAAGTCTTAAATCTTTGAGTTCAGCTCATGAAAAATGGGGGCAAAAACAAATGTGTTGCGTTTATAATTGTTCAGTGTGTGTGTGTGTGTATATATATATAATGCTATAGTGTTTCAGTAGGTAATATCAGATTACATTTCTTAACATTTCTTTTGTCATTAATTGTAATAATCAGTCAATAATCAGTTATCAATAATCAGATATTTGCACTATAGTGTGCACCTTTTCTAGAAGAACATTAATGGAGTCAGTGTTGCACCAACATTGTAATTCTGGCCGATACCAATACGTTGATGATGTTCATGTTGGTCTAAAACTTTAAAAGCATCTGTTTAACACAACATTTCATCTGAATGTCATTTGAAATGTATTTTTTAGATATCAGATGTAAAACCAGTTTTAAGCTCTAGATACAGGTTTGAGTTACATCTGAGTTTCTGATCAGTATATAACTGATTTCTTCCAGGTGTTCAGAAGATGCCCATCGAGAAAACCACTGACGTGCCTCAAGGTACCCGAGGTTTAAATTAGAATATGACCATCTAGTAAGCTTTATCTATGAGAGCTCATGTACTTACAAAGCATGTTGTATTCTGTACAGAGAATGACAGTGAGGAAGAAATTGAAAACCTTGTGGAAAGGACAAAAAGTGTGCTGGTCAAATGCTGAAGTTACAGCTGCAATTAAACATGTTAAGGCACATATAACCAAAGGAAAACTGGCCACACTGACTGAATGGCAGAAGTGTAAGACCACTGAAGACCCTTTCCGTGGAGTTTCAATCTCTACCTCACTCTCATTCTCAGCGCAGGAGAATACATGCTTTAGTAAGCTCTAAACACACGGGAGCTCATGTACTTACAATGATAGTTATATTGACACTAGACGCTTCTAGAGCTGATGTACAACCCAAGCAAACTTTGTTAAATAATTTTCCTGTAAATCTGCTTTGAAACTTGACTTGACAATTCTGTTTATATTTTCTGGAAATAACAGAGGTAAACCGTCCGTTGTAATTTGTTTTGTTTTGCAAATGTATATATCGCGATATGCATATCGCGACGGCTTGCAATAGCTGGGGTCATGAACAAAAGAAAATCACTCACTGCTGTTTGCTGAATAACTGTATATATGTAAATAATACAGTGAAAACTAAGCAGTGTTTTATTTTCACATTTGATTATTCAGTTTCTGTTGTTAAATAATCCTAATGTAGGATAATCTGAACCCTGTGCTTTAGCATAAGAAGTATTATTTTAATATCAGTGTACAGTAAAACACTGATGTTCACTTTCAGAAGCTGATGTTTTCTTGTCACAAAAAGAATGTGAAACATTTATGTAAGGTTAAATAATAGATAATTTAAGTTTGTTTTACACACTTTAAACATTACTGTATCGAATATCGCAGTATTTAATGAGTTAACGCATATCGCTTTTTTCTTCAATACTGTGCAGCACTAAGCAGCATCTATTGTATGTTGAGTGAGTTAATTTTATACATTTCAAAGCCTGTTTAATGACATCTTTAAAATGTGTCTGCTTCAAAGGGCTGTTTTGTCAATCATTGACCATGTTTTTAAGTTTGTGGATGTGACTTTACACTTAAAATGGCATGACATGATGGAATTACATGGTAAAACTGAAAAAAAACTCAATGTTTATGATGATATTATTGAAGTCATAATTAAAGCACTTGTAAAACACTTCTGTCCCTGTAATGTTGCAAGTTTTTTTGTGTATTGTATTGGAGATCCAGTACTCTTAAATCACCTTAGTCTTGGTAATACACCATCTCGTCAGGTTTGTGTGTGTGTGTGGGCATGTACCAGTAAAACACACTCGTCCTTATAATGTTGGATTGTGCAGTTGTGTATTGTGTTTAAGATCCAGTACTCTTAAATCACCTTAGTCTTGGTAATACACCCTCTCGTCAGGTTTGTGTGTGTGTGTGGGCATGTACCAGTAAAACACATAGGTCCCTGTAATCCACCGAAATGACATATTTTGTGTATTGTAAAATGAGTGTCCTCATAATCAGGTCGGGCCCCATAAATCACAATTATGTCATAGGCGGGAACATTTTAGGAGGGGGCGGGAATGTCCTTGTATACCACCATTTTTATATTTTCTGTTCTGTTGTGTGTATAGAACATTTGAAGTCAGATTTGTGATCTGCAGATCAAAACAAAATTTTTGATAGTTGTATCATCACTGTAGGGCATTGGGAAAGGTGTGTCCCTATATACCACCACCACACCGGTGCGACCTTCTATACCACAAAAACAAGTATGTGTGTGTGTGTGTGTGTGTGTGTGTGTGTGTGTGTGTGTGTGTGTGTGTGTGTGTGTGTATGTGTGTGTGTTCTGTTTAGGTTTTAATGCACATCTGAGCTATTTGCATTATTGATATACTGCCAGATACTTTTTAGATTTGCTTATTTTATATAGCCAATCATTTGTATTTTTATGCTGTATTATAAAAATTAATTTGAAAGTTTCAAACTTGAATTAATGAGGGCATTTTGAATGAAACCTCATCTTATTGTGCTTGTACAATAACAAACATTATTCTACTCTATTAGCTTATGCTCTCTAACACAGCGGTTCTCAAACTGGGGGCCGTGGCCCCCTGGGGGGCCACTAGATGGCGCTAGGGGGGCCGCAAAGAAATTCTAGAATATGAAATTATTTAAAAAAATTATTTTACCTGTATGTAAGTTTGGATTGTCCTATGTGAAATCTGCATTGCATGATTTCTTTTATATTGTAAAACTTGTATAAAATTGTATGTCTTCTATATTGAAAAACTATTTCTTTAAGTAGAGTAGAATTTTTTTTTTTGTTTCTTGCTGAAAAAAACAGATTGCTGTTCAAATTTGCAAACCAAACTTGAGCCACTGTCATTTACTACCTTAAAATGTAAGAAGTTTAATGCACTTTTTTACAATCAGCAAATTAATTTTTCAGTGTTTATCTTTTACTATGAACATCACAAATGTTCAGTATTCAATACTTTTGTTGCACTTTTCAGACAATATTACTGTTAACTGTCAAAACCATTTTTTATTAAAAAAATGTTATATTTAATGAAATGTACAATTTAACTAATTTTGTATATTCAAAGACATAAAGCTAAAAACAGAACTGTTGTTCCAGCATTGTACAAATTCATTTGTTTTTGGTACAATCTAAAATTTGTAAGTAAAATTGTACGTTTGAGGATGTTTTCGTTATGAGTTTTCTTTTGGGGGGCCACAAAAGAATTCACCCTACACAAGGGGGCCTCCTCCTGAAAAAGTTTGAGAACCACGTCTAACAAGCCAATGTTCAGACAAATTCAATTTTATAATTTATATCAATGATGAACTTTGTCAAAGATGAGAGATTTAGTGAGGAAATGCTATTTTCATATCACAATGATCTAAAGAAAAGAGTCAAATATAATTGTGGCTTTCATAACACTTTATAATAGGTTGCATGTGTCTTATGTTTACAGCTTTGGATTCAGTATCGTTCCGTCACAATGTCTTGTAGGGCACAATGTCAACTGGGCACAATGTCTTGTAGGATGTATAGTTTGTGTAGAAAATTTTGTACATTTTAAGGTTAAATGCATCAATCTGGTGCACTTTGAGAGCTCAAAATTAAGAGCTTTAACCGGCTTCAACCCATGAACTGAGACATTGAACAAAGCAAAAGCCTCGACTTGTACCTGAACATTAAAGAGGGATCAAACATCTTTTTAGTTATGATATAAATGTAACAGGTACATAAAGTGTACTGTTAAATGTATTTATAGTTTATTAGAATTCCCACAAAATTGTTTGTTGACATATACCTGATATTACTGCCTAAGTGAAGTTGAGTGTCTTTCCCTTTAATTGATGTGATGTCATGAGTCAATATAATTTCCTGTTCTGTCCCCTCCTCCTCTTTGCACTGGTGATGCAGTGAGAGGTGAGGTTATTTTGGGCTCCTGATAATCATCTTTAATCGTAATCTTAATTGTTGCTTTTATGTCTAAATTTTCATTCTAATTCCTGTGTATAATGTTATTTTACTTATCTGTGTGGCTATTTTCGTAATCTCTCGTCCCGATTAAGTGATGTTTTAACATCTGGGCCTAAACGTGAAATGAGAGCACGTGTGACAAGTGTACATCACATTTGTTTTATAGAGCTAGAGAGGGCGATTCTCACTAAGAGGCTGATTACATTTTGTTTGTGCATCAGAATAAAAGATCGCTGAAACTGCTGAGTCCTGTCCTGTTCTTCTCACATGAATGAAAAACACAACGCAGAAAAGAGACCAGTTACATTACCATCACAGAGAGCCACAGATTCACAATACCATGCTGGAGGAATGATCCGGCCACCGATGCAGAATCCCTCACAGCTTTCAAGACAACTGAAAACTCATCTTTTCAGTGAGCACTTAACATAAAAAAACCTTTGTATTTTGAGCACTTCTTGCGTTGTTTTGGCTCTTCATGATGACTCGCTTGGTTTAGTCCTCAGTTGTAAGTCGCTTTGGATAAAAGCGTCCGCTAAATGACTAAATGTTATGATAGGACAATATTTTGGGTGAGATAAAACTATTTGAAAATCTGGGAAAAAAATCTAAACGTTGAGAAAATCGCCTTTTGTGTTTGTGATTGTGCTGCATCCAATTACAAAAATATGTTTACGGTAGGAAATGTACTAAATATCTTAATGAACATGATCTTTACTTGATATCCTAATGATTTTTGGCATACATTTTTACCCATACAATGTATTGTTGGCTATTGCCACAAATGTACCTGTGCTTGTGACTGTTTTTGTGGTCCAGGGTGGCACACACACACACACACACACACACACTCCTAACTCTATTCATCTCTAGTCTAAGCAAAGGCAGTCTGTGGTGTTGATTCCTGATACGCCGGAGAGCAGCGGTGGAGGTGGTTTGCTCCATGAAGACCCCTGCAAACCCAAGGGCCAGTGGGGGCCTGAGAAAACGTCCCCGCAACCAGCCGTCCAAAACCTCCGATGCCAAACTGGTACAAACCACTAGAGTTGGGGAAATTGTTCACGAGTCTTCAGTTGAGCTGGGAGCTCTTGCTTGATCAGAATCAGGGCTAAAACGGAGAAGTTTTCCCACGGTCAGACGAGTTTTCGATGTTTGGATGGTTGTTAATGAGTCATGAGATTATGTAAGAGATTTAAGTAGTGTATTACATGAGTAGCTCTCGGCCTCTTTCGTTTTTAAAAAGTAGCTCTCAAATGAAAAACTGTTTGAGATCCCTGCTATATCTGAACACAATACGCATGACATCATCATTTTCAGAGATTGGCGTTTTTGCTGTTTACACAGAGACCGTTTCAAAAACGTGATCCGTTTTTAGTTGGAAACGGTGTCGTGTAAATGGCTCCTTAGACTAAATTTATGGTTAATAGGCACAATAATGAAGTGTAGGTTAAGACGAGTGTTTTGTGTGTGTTTAGGGAGAGCAATAGAAGTAACTGTGCCGAGCGTCTTTCCCGAAGCGTTTGACTGTGTGTATCTGCTGTTATGAGGCAATACCACTAATGAACTTTCTCAAACCACTTCTCTCTCCACAGGTGAACTCCAGGATCATTTGTCAACAAATCCTCTTTGTGTTTAAAATAAAGTATGTTTATCGCATTTTTATTTTGTATGGGTGTTTTTTTTAAGGGTTTTAAAGCGTCTGTCTTTTCCGTGTCTGTCCATCTCTCGGTCTATGTTTGTCTTTATGTCCCTCTTTTCCGCCCGTCTGTCTGTTTTTCCGTGTCTTTTTTTATTATTCCTTGCACAATATATAAGTATTACACAGGGATAATTTCTGGTTCAGTTTTGGGGACTGTGGTATAATATTGGCCCAGTTGTGTCTGTTTTCTGCAGCTTCTAGATAAGATGTGTCCGAGTTCTGGCCTAAAGGTGGTGTCCGTTTGGCTTTTGTCTGGCTGACATATGGGGATTACGGCGTTGTTTTGGGCCAGTTCTGGATAATATTTGGGTACATTGTAAAGCTCTGGGCGAGTTTTGGTTTTGGTAAGCGTTTTAGAATGACCCCGATTGGCCGACCCGTAGCCGCCTACACACTCACTCAATGCATGGATGATCTGACAGGATTAACGAACGTTTCCTCGGTTGAGTGGCCTGACTTCTACACCTACCTTATAGAGAAACCCATCGTAAAGAGAAACTGAGGGCATATAAATCTTTAGATGCCTATATGATCCTGTACAAGACTTGTGTGTGATCCGCAGTTCTGCCGAGACCACGACAATATAAAGAGTGACATTACAGTGTGATTTTAATCATGTGAATATTTTTTAGAAATAAAAGAAATCACTTCTTGCACCAAACACAACAAGATGACGTTTAATAATAGTAACAATAATTTAAGCTCCTTATTATGTAGCCGAATCTGTGCTGGTTTGTATTGGCCGCCTCCAGTTTTCACTTGTTTTGCCTCCAGCTAGAGCCGTGACGTGACTGTGACGTCGGCACAAAAGGGGTCTATAAGGGACATTGAAGCAGCTCATGATTACATTAGAGCAGAATCTCTCCAGTTTTTGCAAAGAAGTTCATACAGTTTCTGAGTTTTTATGTCTGTATCTGTTTTTTCTGTAAATGCCAGAGCTGTTAGAGACCCATTGAAAAGGAAATGTTTATTTTTATTTTTTCAAAACAAAGGTGCTGATTTTTATTTTACACAGGAGACTCATGCTTCTAATTCGGATATTTCTTTTTGGAAGAGTCAATGGGGGAAAAATATATGGTTTTTATTTGGGAGTAACCGGTCAGCAGGGGTCGCTATTTTACAGGGAAACTTTAAACATTTAGCAGATTCAAGTGGGAGATGGGTAATACTGGTTGGTGATGCAGATCATTCCCAATTCATTATTATTAACATTTATGCATGTAACAAAAAAGACAACAAGTTATTATTTACAACAGTAGAAGATAATATTAGCCAGCTGATTACAACTTTTCCTACTGCCAAGATTATATATGGGGAGGTGATTTTAATACAGTTACGGATGGAAATCTGGATAGACGGCCTCAAGAAACAGTTCTTCAGATGAGTTGGAGAATGTATGTCACAGGATGAGTCTTGTAGACATCTGGAGACTGATCTCAGTGTGTGTCGACACACCTGGCCAGGACAAAATGTCTCTCCTCTTGCCGTTCATCCAGCTTTATCTGCCCAAACCCTTGATTCGCGTCTAGCACAGAAAAGTACTTTGCATTCGGCATTCTTGAGACGATCTTCTGCTGTCAGCATTGGATAATGCTCTCTTTTTATTGCCAGATTCAGATCTTTAGGATCCACACAAATGTGCGTTTTCTTGGATGTAACTACAGGTTCAATGCTGTCGACCCATTCAGTCGGCTCAGTTTGCTTTGCGATGACCCCCATCTGCTCCATTCTCTGTAGTTCTTCAAGCACTTTCTCTCGCAGAGCTACAGGTCTCCTTCTTGGCGCATGCACAACTGCTCTGACATTTGGATCAGTTTGTATGTGGTGTTCTCCTGGTCAACAGCCTAGTCCTTCATATAGATCGCCACAATCCTGGAGAATGTCTCTGCTCTTTTCAGTTTCAGACAGTCTTTTAATCATGCCCATTTTTGACATGCAGATTGTCCTAGAATGACAGGTGCATCATGCTTCATTATTTCCAGCAGGATTTTGTATTTCTGTCCTTTGGACACACAATTTAGTGCTTTCTTGCCCAGTGGCGCCATCTTGTGTCCAGAATATGTCAGACGTTTGCAGCTTGACCTCTGCAGTCTCCCTGCTGTGTTTAGCAACTTGTGCTCTCTTTCTGACATGATGACAGATGACCACTAGATGTCCTCATAACCTCATATATGTAAAACAGATCTAATATGTCACACATCGAGTTAAATGAAATCTTAAGTCCATGTCCAACTCTAAATTGTAAGGAATTTATATCTTTGATTTGATAGTAACGATTTACAATAAGGTTCATTTGTTCATTATTCATGTATGAACCATGAGCAACACATTTGTTGCTGTTTTTGTTCATCTTAGTTAATAACACAACTGTTAGGCTAATTGTTTATTCATGTTATGTCACAGTCAGTGCATTAACTAATGAGAACAAATAAAACTTTTGATTTTAATGTTTTAGTACATGCTGAAATTAATATTAGGCCTAACTAAGATTTAATGCTGTAGAAGTGCAGTTCATGATGTTAACTAATTTAACTAATGAAATATTAAAGTGTTACTGATTCATGATATCTAACACTTTCACACATATAATACATACATTACATTTACAACATCAACAAAACTAAAAATGAATTTCCCATAATGACCTTCTTGATTCTCACTGTTTTGTTTAGTGAAGTAAATAATATTTAGTTATCATCATTTCCCTATTTTCATTTGACGTGTTATGCATTCTAATTGTATCAACATAGTAATTACCACTTTATCTAAAACGTTCACACAACTACAATACTCACGTACACGCTCTCGTGAACGCGCGTCTCTGTTTACGCGCCTCTCTCTCTCTCTCTCTCTCTCTCTCTCTCTCTCTCTCTCTCTCTCTCTCTCTCTCTCTCTCTCTCTCTCACACGTCACACAGTGAAAGTGAAAGTAAGTTCTGTTGATGAGGATCATGTTATATGGGGACGCGCGCGTGCACTAATTATTAAAATAAATAAATGTTAGCATGTCCCTATCCACAGTTGTCTTGGCTATTCCTCAATTTAAATTAAGCCACAAATTGTCATTATAAAAATAATCTGCGAATACCCACACATTGCATACTTTATTTAAGGTGTGACGAATCTGTCGTTGTCTAACATCTGCAGGAAATCCAGGTAAAACTCTCTGCGTGCACGCGCAAGCCGCGCCTGTAACACCTGATCCGCCATTTTAAGCAGGAAAAATAGGAATACGACACGGAAAACAAACAGAGCATCAACTTGTTTATCAACGTTTAAGAATAAACTTCCGTGTAGTTTTATAATGTGAAAGCTGGAGGATTTGAGATCCTATATCTTGTAAAACTAGTTTGATCAAGGTGAGTGTTCGTGACTTCCTCATATAACGTTAACGTTAAATATGAATCTCTGGAGGACTTTTTACTTGATTGTTTGATACGAAATCGTTCATATAGCATAATACAGTCTACGAAAGAAAACAAAAACAAATAAGACTATCAACGTGTTCTTTAACGCTTTAGTCTCTCATGTCTATTGATCTAGTTTAATATCACACATTTAAGGCAATTGGTAGGTTTGTTATTGTTGCGTTTGTTTGTGTTTTTTCATTTTTAATATTTTTTATGTATATATTGTAACTATATTTTACCCCTTAACAGATCTTGAATTAAGGAAAGTAATTAAGTAAATTTGATAAAGTATTTGATTTAAAATAACTATTTACATCACTGTACCATTTACAACATCAGCATTTTGTTCATGTAAGGAAACTGTTTCAAACTAAAAATGCAAATTGTATCTGAAATTATGTTTTTCTTAAGAGTTATTTTACAGATACATTACAGATATTTGGCCATTGTTATTTTTTGCTTTTACTTTTATTTTTACTTTCTTACATTTTAAATTTATTCATTTAGCTGACGCTTTTGTCCAAAGCATCTTACAAATGCTATATATGTCAGAGGTCGCACGCCTCTGGAGCAACTAGGGGTTAAGTGTCTTGCTCAGGGACACATTGGTGTCTCACAGTGGATTCGAACCCGGGTCTCTCACACCAAAGGCCTTTGAAAAGTTTTCAGCAATGTGCATTAAATAAAAGTCCTTAACTTTTTTTTTGTTCAAAATATATATAATGAGCGAGCTCACTGATGTTTTTGTTATTGTATTTTAAATATTATTGGCTATCATTTGTGCATAAACATATCTGGTTATAGTAATCATGCTCCAAGCTTACAAGAGCGATAATATCATTAAATGTGAACAATAACAAAAACATCAGTGAGCTCGCTCATTATACATTTTGAACAAAAAAAAGTTAAGGACCTTTATTTAATGCACATTGCTGAAAACTTTTCAAAGGCCTTTGGTGTGAGAGACCCGGGTTCGAATCCACTGTGAGACACCAATGTGTCCCTGAGCAAGACACTTAACCCCTAGTTGCTCCAGAGGCGTGCGACCTCTGACATATAGACCATTTTACAAGATGTAAACAACACTGGTCCAAAAGCACTTCCTGTTTCAGTTTTTTAACACTACATAAAAGCTGGGATAAAATACAACCAACAGAACATTTAAAACTGAATCAAAAAGTTAAACAAACATCTTTAAGATGTTTTCTTTACATGTGAAATAAAGACAACAGTTACAAACTGAAACAGGAAGTGCTTCTGGACCAGTGTTGTTTACATCTTGTGAAATGGTCTATATAGCAATTGTAAGACGCTTTGGATAAAAGCGTCAGCTAAATGAATAAATTTAATATGTAAGAAAGTAAAAATAAAAGCAAAAGCAAAAAATAACAATGGCCAAATATCTGTAATGTATCTGTAAAATAACTCTTAAGAAAAACATAATTTCAGATAAAATTTACATTTTTAGTTTGAAACAATTTCCTTACATGAACAAAATGCTGATGTTGTAAATGGTACAGTCACAGTGATGTAAATAGTTATTTTAAATCAAATACTTTATCAAATTTACTTAATTACTTTCCTTAATTCAAGATCTGTTAAGGGGTAAAAACATATATAGTTACAAAATATACACAAAAAATATTAAAAATGAAAAAACACAAACAAACGCAACAATAACAAACCTACCAATTGCCTTAAATGTGTGATATTAAACTAGATCAATAGACATGAGAGACTAAAGCGTTAAAGAACACGTTGATAGTCTTATTTGGTTTTGTTTTCTTTCGTAGACTATTATATTATATCGAAATGGCGATAGGAGAACTTAGTTTCACTTTCTGTGTGTGTGTGTGTGTGTGTGTGTGTGTGTGAGTGAGTAAATAAAAGTTTATTGGCGTTTAATTGTGTGTTTAATCACAAACATCACGAAACACGACACCTTGAAACAAAAAAGTAACCCTTTATAAAGATTTCGTATCTAACAATCAAGTAAAAAGTCCTCAGAGATTCATATTTAACGTTAACGTTATATGAGGAAGACACGAACACTCACCTTGATCAAACTAGTTTTACAAGATACAGGATCTCAAATCCTCCAGCTTTCACATTATAAAACTACACGGAAGTTTATTCTTAAACGTTGATAAACAAGTTGATGTTCTGTTTGTTTTCCGTGTCGTATTCCTATTTTTCCTGCTTAAAATGGCGGATCAGGTGTTACAGGCGCGGCTTGCGCGTGCACGCAGAGAGTTTTACCTGGATTTCCTGCAGATGTTAGACAGTGACAGATTCGTCACACCTTAAATAAAGTATGCAATGTGTGGGTATTCGCAGATTATTTTTATAATGACAATTTGTGGCTTAATTTAAATTGAGGAATAGCCAAGACAACTGTGGACAGGGACATGCTAACATTTATTTATTTTAATAAATAGTGCACGCGCGCGTCCCCATATAACATGATCCTCATCAACAGAACTTACTTTCACTTTCAATGTGTGACGTGAGAGATAGAGAGATAGAGAGAGAGAGAGAGAGAGGGGGGGGGGGTAAACAGAGACGCGCGCGTGTGAGTATTGTAGTTGTGTGAACGTTTTAGATAAAGTGGTAATTACTATGTTGATACAATTAGAATGCATAACACGTCAAATGAAAATAGGGAAATGATGATAATATTACTAAATATTATTTACTTCACTAAACAAAACAGTGAGAATCAAGAAGGTCATTATGGGAAATTCATTTTTAGTTTTGTTGATGTTGTAAATGTAATGTATGTATTATATATATGAAAGTGTTAGATATCATGAATCAGTAACACTTTAATATTTCATTAGTTAAAACGTTAAAACCAAAAGTTGTATTTGTTCTCATTAATGGACTGACTGTGACATAACATAAATAAACAATTAGCCAAACAGTTGTATTATTAACTAAGATGAACAAATACAGCAACAAATGTGTTGCTCATGGTTCATTCATGAATAATGAACAAATGAACCTTATTGTAAATCATTACTATCAAATCAAAGATATAAATTCCTTACAATTTAGAGTTGGACATGGACTTAAGATTTCATTTAACTCGATGTGTGACATATTAGATCTGTTCTACATATATGAGGTTATGAGGACATCTAGTGGTCATCTGTCATCATGTCAGAAAGAGAGCACAAGTTGCTAAACACAGCAGGGAGACTGCAGAGGTCAAGCTGCAAACGTCTGACATATTCTGGACACAAGATGGCGCCACTGGGCAAGAAAGCACTAAATTGTGTGTCCAAAGGACAGAAATACAAAATCCTGCTGGAAATAATGAAGCATGATGCACCTGTCATTCTAGGACGATCTGCATGTCAAAAATGGGCATGATTAAAAGACTGTCTGAAACTGAAAAGAGCAGAGACATTCTCCAGGATTGTGGCGATCTATATGAAGGACTAGGCTGTTGACCAGGAGAACACCACATACAAACTGATCCAAATGTCAGAGCAGTTGTGCATGCGCCAAGAAGGAGACCTGTAGCTCTGCGAGAGAAAGTGCTTGAAGAACTACAGAGAATGGAGCAGATGGGGGTCATCGCAAAGCAAACTGAGCCGACTGAATGGGTCGACAGCATTGAACCTGTAGTTATCCAAGAAAACGCACATTTGTGTGGATCCTAAAGATCTGAATCTGGCAATAAAAAGAGAGCATTATCCAATGCTGACAGCAGAAGATGGACTCAAGAATGCCGAATGCAAAGTACTTTTCTGTGCTAGACGCGAATCAAGGGTTTGGGCAGATAAAGCTGGATCATGAAAGGTCAAAGCTTTGCACAAGCAACACACCAATTGGGCGATAGCGTTTTCTTAGGTGACCTTTCGGTATATCATCAGGGTCAGAAGTCTCTCAGAGATCCATCGCACAAATGACAGAAGGACTGGAAGGTGTGGTAAATCTCATCCATGACTTGCTGGTGTGGGGAGATGCCATTCAAGAGCATGAGGAACGGCTAATAAAGCTGCGGGAACGAGCAAGAAAAAACTATTGAAAGCTGAACAGGAACAAGTGCAAAATAAGACTGACGAGATCAGACACATCGGACACATACTGAGTGCTCAAGAGTTAAGCCAGACGGAGGAAAAGTAAGGACTGAAATTACACCGCCAGAAAGCAAGAACGGCACAGATTTCTTGGAGTGGGGCGATATCTGGCAAAGTTCATTCCCAATATGTCTGACAGAAGTGCAGCGTTGAGGAGATTGCTGGAGAAAGACACAGAGCGGCACTGGGAGGATGATCAACAGCAAAGGTTTGAAGAACTGAAATATTTGGATACTCAAAGTCCTGCTTTGAAATCTCTGACGTGAGCAAACCCAGTTCAGGAGGAACAGGAGCTGTGATTCTGCAAGAAGGAAGGCCAGTGGCTTACGGCTCCACAGATCTGAACCACCGGCAGCGTAGACACACACACACATTGAGAAGGAGTTGTTGGCCATAGAAATCTCACCAGTATGTGTACGGACAGGAGATCATGATTGAAAGTGATCACAAGCCGTTAGAGAGTATATTTAAGAAGCCGCTGCATCAGGATCATATGAGATTACAAAGAGTGCTTTTACGGCTACAGAGAGACAATCTGAAGCTGATGTACAAACCTGGTCAGGAACTATACATAGCAGATGCTCTAAGTCCAGCATATTTACACCAACAGAAGGAAAATCTGCTGGAAGAGGATCTAGCGCTGAACTGGATTACGGCACAACTTCCTATTTCAGAAGAGAAACTGATGCTTTCAGAAAAGCAACAGCAGAGGATGCAGAGATGCACATGTTCAACAAGGCAGCGCTGAATGGATGGGCCAAAGAACGATCTATGATGACAAGATCAATACACAAATACTGGACATATCCAGAGGAAATCAGTCATGGAGATGGTCTGTTATTGAAAGCAAATCAGCAAATGATCAACCAAATACACCTGGGTCACACCTGGGAATTGTCAAATGTACGGCAAGAGGAGAGACATTTTGTCCTGGCCAGGTGTGTCGACACACACTGAGGATCAGTCTCCAGATGTCTACAAGACTCATCCTGTGACATACATTCTCCAACTCATCTGAAGAACTGT
The DNA here is from genome assembly GCF_016745375.1 of Pimephales promelas. The sequence goes on along the minus strand of NW_024121259.1, from coordinate 252,035 downwards.
TTCTTGAGGCCGTCTATCCAGATTTCCATCCATAACTGTATTAAAATCACCTCCCCATACAATCTTGGCAGTAGGAAAAGTTGTAATCAGCTGGCTAATTTTATCTTCTACTGTTGTAAATAATAACTTGTTGTCTTTTTTGTTGTTACACGCATAAATGTTAATAATAATGAATTGGGAATGATCTGCATCACCAACCAGTATTACCCATCTCCCATTTGAATCTGCTAAATGTTTAATAACGTGCCCTTAAAGTTTCCCTGTAAAATAGCGACCCCTGCTGACCGGTTACTCCCAAATGAAAACCATATATTTTTCCCCCAATGACTATTTTGAAAAAATAAAAATAAACATTTCCTTTTCAATGGGTCTCTAACACCTCTGGCATTTACAGAAAAAAACAGATACAGACATAAAAACTCAGAACAAATAACGTTAACTGTGTGAACTTCTTTGCAAAAACTGCAGAGATAACTGCTCTAATGTAATCATTAGCTGCTTCAATGTCCCTTATAGACCCCTTTTAGGCCGACTTCACAGTTGGGGTTAGTTTGGTGACGTTTGCTCAAGTGCAATCAATTGAAAAGTAACTTAGTCATCATAGCGAAGTAGCATGATGCTAATCTGTATTAAAAAGCCATAGCCTGCACAACTTAATTCCTATGTTCCCCTTAAAACAGTCACCGGTGCTTTCTGTAATATGCATGTACTTGCGGGCGTCATGGTTCAGTGCATGAATATATAAATAATAAATAACTCGCGTGCAATTTAATTAATGTAGCTAATGCGGCGGAACTACATTATACACGGGATCTTTAGGGACATAATCTGAGATTTCAATGCTGGAATGTGACGTTTTTAATACCTCGTCATTTTGTTCATACAGGACATTATACAAACTGCAATGTGTTAACTTATATTTGTTTACACTTGCAATAAAACACAACATTGTGCTTTTGTCAAACAAATTCGTGCGTGTTTTGAGTGAGTTTCTTTCCTGTTTATGCTCGCCAGCCATAATCTCTGTCGTTGTTCGGACAAAAGCTTAGTCTTCTCACATCCATGGAGTCTAATGACGGGTATAGTGTAAAATCCCGATTTAACTGAACATCCGGCACGATTTTATCATCCATTGACCCAGCAGGAGATGACCATTTTCACTTTATAGCACGAAACTCATATCACTTCGTTCAACTCGTATTGCTTCTTCAAATGTTTTGCCCTCAGCAATGGCGCCGGGTCGGCAAATGCCCGCATGTTGTGACGTCATGTGGGAACTATGTATTTTGAGCACCCTCACTATTTTCAGAAGTACCCTCAGTGATATGGTTCTAGAACCGGGCCTGCCCTCTGCTGGTACAACACACACACATTCAGGATCTATATTTACTCTAAAACTCCAACATTTTTATATACTGTGCATTATAAAAATAAAAAGGTTAATCTATGAATGAGAAAGTGTAATTTGCTGTGAAATAAAAGGTGTTTCACTGCCGCCTCATCAGGTCTGTCAGAGGATGGTTGAAATCTAAATGAAGTCTTAATTTCTAACAGTGAAGTCACTGTATCTTCAGTCTCTGTTGATTCTGTTGACTGTGAGTCTCTGTAGTGGATCCTTATTCACCATCAGATGATCAGCAGAACATCAGACTGGCCTCGAATACCTAAAATAAAACCAGAGGTGGAAAAAGTACTGAAAATTTGTACTCAAGTACAAGTACAAGTAGTTGCTAAAATAATACTCGATTACAAGCAAAAGTACTGGTGTTAAAAATGTACTTAAGTAAAAGTATAAAGTACCCCTCTCAAAAACTACTCAAGTACTAATTACTAATTACTTTTAGCCTGTGATATTTATTTACTTTTATGGAAACCAAGTTATAAAAACGGTCTAATATGATTATTATTATTAATGAATTATAATGCAAAATAAATAAACTTATTGGGTTATTTTATTTATAAACTTCTTTTTTTCTTTTCTTTTTTTTTACAATAAAGATTTCCAAAAGTACCCTACTAATATTTCAAAAGTTTCAAAAGTTATCAGCATTTAGTACTGACACAAATGTGCCATCTAGACAGACTGACAATCAGTGCAGTTACACTGTTATGCCAGTGGGTCATGGCCGGCAAGATACTGTTTTTATGAAAGAGTCATTATTAAACTCTTCATTGTAAGCTTAAAACACGGATTCAATATTAATAAAACATTGTGTTGACAATGACATACAATATAACTTTTTAATCTAAGTTTACAATGCTAAATCTTTATTACGATATATGTGCTTGTCACCTGAGTAACGCTGAAGCTCATGTTTCAAGTGATGTTTTTAGTCAAATTATCGTGAGGTCTACCAAACTTTAAAAACAAAAACAACTGAACTATCACATATCACTGCAGAAACAAAGTTTCTATAAAACATCTCCTTTCCTTCCTCTGTATAAGAACAACTCCTCCATGTGGGGTCATAGGCATTCGTCATCTGGTATTTCTTCGGAATTTTCAATGAATTCAGTGTCTCGAATGTCCATGTCCATTACGGCAAAGTTCTTTGATAACACTTTAATACAAACTGAAGGACGTGTGAGGACGAATATAGCTCTCCAGGAACCGGGCTTTTTTCTCGCTCCAAATACAAGGGTTTTTATTGGCCCGCCTACGATCAGTTATTTCCATTGGATACCCAAATGCTGGTCAAAGATTTGAATAATTGTTGAATTCAAATTGTACAAGTACTTTGTAATTAATGGCATTTTTAAAGTAGTGAAGTACATTACTTAACTTAATTTGTACTCAAGTACAAGAAAAATTACAGACTAAAAAATGTACTCGTAAAAGTACAAGTACACGAAAAAACTACTTAATTACAGTAATCTGAGTAGTTGTAATTCGTTACTTCCACCTCTGAATAAAACACACACACAGTCACATATGCAGTATGAGATATTACATCTGTCACATCTTTTCATAAGAAAACTAACTAGATAATCTATATTAATTCCTCCTTCAACATGATAATATAGCTTCTATCTGATGCTCAAAGTCACTTTACAAAATCAAAAGTACATGAAAGGTCACTTTCACACAACGGACAGCTGATCCAGAACCAGCCGAAATCATCATTAGACTCACTACAGATTTAATATCAGTTGATAACAACCCAAATCTCAGATTATCAAAGAGAGTTAAAGGGGAAAAGCTGAAAATAACATTAATATTACTCTCACAATGTCACAACAGTATGAGCAGAATTAAACTAATTTATATTCTCTCTCTCACACACACACACACACACACACACACAGTGTTACTGAATCTGAACCATTACTTTTATTTCTAGTGAGTAAATCAGCCATTTGAACTTTAAATAAAAAATGATGATGAAATTCGTTGAAATTCGTGAACTATTCTTACTCTAGTGTCTCCAGTTTATAATGTGGATCATCCCTCAGATCCTCCAGCTGCTTCACTCCTGAGTCTCCTAGTTTATTATCTGACAGATCCAGTTCTCTCAGGTGTGAGGGGTTTGATCTCAGAGCTGAAGCCAGAGCAACACAACCTTCATCTGTGACTCCACAATCCATCAACCTGTAGAGAACAATGACACACATTAAGCCTATATCCAGAGATAAACACAACACTTAAACTATAAATAACATAATGCTGTCCAGGGGCACCGTAAAGGGGGGGTAAACGATGACGATTCTCGGGGGCCCATGACTAAGAGGGGGCCCCAATAAAATTGTGGTTTTAAAAAAATATATTTTATTGTTAACATTATTAACTTTAAATTACTCTATTTGCTGTTTCCTGGTGTCAAAAAATGATTTTGTTTAGGAAACACAAATGTCAGTGGGCCCCTCTCCCCCTCTCAATTATCATAAAATGGTTCAGTCCACCCAAATTGTATCCAGGCAACGTATTTTTACACTCTGATTGTGTGAGACGTACACGCTTGGACAGATTCGGCTTGAAGTCGTTCATCCTCGGATGCTAATCATGCGGTGCCGTGCGCTGTTACAAAAAAGCTGTGCACACAGCTAAGTGTCACGGGTGTGGAGCAGGCAGAAGGAACTGCAGGACTCCAGAGTCACAATGAAGATAATTTTAATACAAAAATACAGGCAGGAAGACGGGTTACACCAGGTAACATTCAACATTGACCGACAAGGACAGAATGAAACAGAGGGAACTAAATACAAGCAGGAATCAGACATAATGAGGTGAAGACAGGTGAAACAGATGAACAGGACGCTGAACGGGAGGCTGATGAGGGAGTGAGTTCAGGTGTGCAGACGAGAGGATCATGGGAAGTGTAGTGCTGGAGACGCAGACTGGATGGTGCAGACGAAGGACTGTGACACTAAGACACGGCTAAGTGAAATGAAGTCTTGGCGGTCTTGTGCACCAAACTTGTCACTTGCCGCGGACGCGCCGAGAATAAACAAGGCTGAGTCAATAACTTCGCCTCTGTTTCCCTCGTAAGCTGATATTAGTATTTAAACATTCTCTATGATATCAGTCTCTTTCTCTCTCGCACACATTTAGGCTAGTTATTATTGCTTTATTTTTAAAGTTTGTGGTTAAGAATCGTGTAAAAAAAAATCCCTTATTTTGGGGGTGGAATCCGGGAAATCTTCCTTATTTTCAATGTTCAGTGTTGACGGCTATGCCGTACGCACGCTTTGTAGATAGACAGTTTCAGATAAAAAACTTAGTCTCAACACAGTTGAGCTGACAAACAGCAGTATATTTACAACAGTCTGAAACAGGTGTAGGCTGAAGCTCTTGCTTATGATGCCTATCCTTTTTTTGAAAATATCTCTTATTTAAAAAATAAAAGTAAAATAATTATTGTCTTACATTATAATCTTGACAAACAAATCTAAAAAAAATGTATTTCCTAAACAATACATTTGCACCATCCCAAATACAACAAAAACAGTTTGTTCATTTATCGCTCTTTAAATTGTTTCATTTAGTTTCATTTGTCACAGAACAGAATGGCACAGACGGGTGAGTATGAACAAGGTTTATTGAAAGACAGTCACAGGATGGTAAGTAGAGAGCTAGTTGCAGTTGATGAGGGTAATGAACAGTCTGATGATGTTTTCCTTATCTGAACAGGAGCGGGAGAATGGAGAGCTGACCGGAACAGCGGAGCTGGAGACTGAAGAGGACGGGCAGTAGACGGGGACCAAGGACAGGAACAGGCGGGAGACTGACGGGTTGGAGATACAATGCAGGTAAGTAGAATCAGGAACGTAAGGTAGCGATAGAGAGTCTGTAATCGTGGTAAAGACGAGACCAGACAGTGAGTGACTGAATGAGGTGAGTATAAATGGAGTGGATGATAGTCCGGATAAGTGATGGCAGGTGGTGACGACAGGTGATGACGATTAGTAGTCAGGGGAACCGGAACGAGTAGGCGGAGTGTAGGTATCTGGTGCTGACGCAGATGGATCCGTGACAGTACCCCCCCCCCCCACGGCCAGCTCCAGCTGGCGGGCGGGACCGACGACGGGGACGGCCACGGCCCCTGGGTGCAGGACGACCTGGATGGGCCGAATGGAAGTCCTGGAGTAGGGTGGGATCAAGAATGTCCTCCCGCTGAACCCAACATCTCTCTTCCACCCCAAAACCTTCCCAGTCGACGAGGTATTCCAGAAGGCCGCCCCGTCGCCGGGAGTCGAGGATTTCTCGCACTTGGTAGATGTTATCATCCTCCGGATCCACAGGAGGAGGGGGCACGTCCGCAGCACCAGACCCTGGGGAGGAAGGAGTGAGAGGATTAGTATAGGGCTTGAGGAGGGAGACATGGAATGTAGGTGCGATGCGGTAGTGAGCGGGAAGAGTGAGTCGATAGGTGACGGGGTTGATCTGCCTCTGTATGGCGAACGGACCGATGTATCTGGGACTCAGCTTACGACAGGGCTGTCGGAGACGGATGTCCCGGGTGGAGAGCCAGACCAGTTGACCCGGATGGTATTGGGGAGTTGAGGCACGTCGAGCATCCGCCTGGGTCTTGTGTCTGCGGACAGCCCGCTGGAGGTGAGTGTGGGCTGAGTCCCAGACCCTCTCGCTCGTCTGAAACCAGTGGTGGACTGCTGGAACATCTGATGGTTCACCGGACCAGGGAAACAGTGGAGGTTGGTACCCGAGTATGCACTGGAAGGGTGTGAACCCTGTGGTGGATTGACGGAGAGAGTTTTGTGCATACTCGGCCCACGGCAGGTAGCGGCTCCAGCAGTCCTGATGGTCGTGGCAGTATGACCGTAAGTATCTCCGATTTCCTGGATCTTCCGCTCAGTCTGGCCGTTGGACTGGGGGTGGTATCCTGACGTAAGGCTGACGGAAACGCCCAGGAGATTGAAGAAAGCCTTCCACACACGGGAGATAAATTGTGGACCTCTGTCAGATACGACATCCTCGGGATTCCAAAGTTTCTGAAAACGTATTGGAATAGGGCTTCAGCGGTCTCAAAGGCAGTAGGAAGGCCGGGGAGAGGAATGAGTTTGCAGGCCTTGGAGAATCGGTCGACTACCACAAGAATACAGGTGTGATTGTGAGAGCGGGGAAGGTCGGTGACAAAGTCGACCCCAGATGGGACCAGGGTCGAGTGGGAATTGGTAGGGGAGTGAGTTTGCCTTCAGGAAGATGACGGGGAACCTTGGCCATGGCACAGACTGAGCATCCCTTGACGTATCGGGAGATATCCTGGGCCATACCCGGCCACCAGTAACGCTGTTGGACGAGCGAGAGAGTTCCTTGGCTGCCTGGGTGTCCAGAGCCCGGAGAGGTATGCACTGAGTCCATGAGAGACAGGCGTAGACGTGTCGGGACGTAAACCCGTCCCTCTGGACCTCCCGGCGGAGCAGGTTCGGCTTGAGTGGCGTCTGTAATGTGATCGTCCATACTCCACTGAATGGGACTTACGACGATGGCTGGAGGGAGGATGGTCTCGGGACTTAGAGGAGGAGAATTGGGCTGGAATTGTCGTGATAATGCGTCTGCTTTTACATTTTTATGTCCAGGGCGGTAGGTGACGGAGAAGTTGAAGCGGGTGAAGAAGAGAGCCCAGCGGGCTTGACGGGGATTGAGTCTTCTAGCCTCCCGGAGGTATTCGAGGTTCCGGTGGTCCGTGATAACTGTAAACGGGTGTTGAGCCCCCTCCAGCCAGTGTCTCCATTCCTCCAAGGCCAGTTTGATGGCTAGCAGCTCTCGGTTGCCGATATCATAGTTCTGCTCCGCCGGGGACAGTTTCTTGGAATAGAAGGCACATGGATGGAGTTGCACTGGAGTCCCCTGCCGCTGGGAAAGAACCGCTCCTACCCCAGAGGTGGAGGCATCCACTTCCACGATGAAGGGTAGAGCTGGATTGGGAAGGGAGAGGGTAGGAGCGGAACTGAAGGCCCTTTTCAAGCTGTCAAACGCCCGTGTGGAGTCGGTGTTCCAGGACAGAGACTTGGCCCCGCCCTTGAGGAGATTAGTGAGAGGGGAGCAGGTCTGACTGAAGTTTTTGATGAAGCGGCGATAGAAGTTCGCAAACCCAAGGAACCGTTGAAGGTCTTTCCGAGAGGTGGGTTGTGGCCAGTTGTTAACGGCATCCACCTTCCTCTGGTCCATGGTTATACCGCGGGGAGTGATGAGGTAGCCCAGGAACTGAACGGTGTCTCGGTGGAATTCGCACTTTTCAAGTTTCAGGAAGAGTTGATGGTCTCTGAGGCGTTGGAGTACAGTTTGGACATGGCGGATATGAGTGGGTAGATCGGGAGAGTATATGAGGATATCATCGATATAGATGATGACAAATTGGTGCAATAAGTCTCTGAAGATCTCGTTCATGAACCCCTGGAACACGGCGGGTGCGTTGGACAATCCGAAGGGCATGACGAGGTACTCGTAGTGCCCCGCAGGGGTGATGAAAGCTGTTTTCCACTCGTCACCTTCACGGATGCGGATGAGATTGTACGCGCTCCGGAGATCGAGTTTGGAGTAAACAGTAGCCCCACGGAGCTGTTCCAGAGCGGCGGGGACCAGAGGAAGGGGATAGCGGTATTTGACGGTGGATTGATTGAGGATACGATAATCGATGCAGGGGCGCAAGCCTCCGTCCTTCTTGCCCACGAAGAAGAAGCTTGATGCGGCAGGGGACGTGGATGGTCGAATAAATCCTTGACTTAAGGCTTCCTGGATGTACTCCTCCATGGCCTTCTGCTCCGGGATGGACAGAGAATAGATCTTACCTCGCGGTAGGACCGCCCCAGGCAGCAGGTCGATCGCACAGTCCCATGGCCGATGAGGTGGTAAGGTGGTTGCCAGCTGTTTATCAAAGATCTCCTGGAACGCCCGGTAGGGTGGAGGAACAGCAGAGGAATCTTCCACGGAAGTGGCGGAGAGAGAGATTTTCTGAACCGGAGTGACTGGACGGATAATGGGCTTGGAAATGGCAGGCAGACAATGATGATGGCATTCTTCACCCCACTGTAGGACCTCACCGGTTGACCATTGAATATGTGGTGAATGGAGTTCCAACCATGGGCGTCCCAGGATGATCTCGGCCGTCGAGCCCTCCAGCACCAGAAAGGAAATTGCCTCCTTGTGAAGCCAGCCGATCTCTAGCCCTAGATCCGGGCTGCGGTGTCCAATCCGGCCACGGCCAAGAGGTTTTCCGACGATGGATTGAACGTGAAGGGTGTGAGGAATGGTACGTTGCTTCGTTTGGAGCCGATGGAGAGTGGTGAGTGAGATGAAGTTACCGGCGGATCCGGAGTCAATTAGTGCTTGAACTGGAAGGGAACGATTCATATAAGTGATAGTAGCAGATGTATATTTCATATTCGATATGGATAGGGGTAACTGGACAGTACTCACTGCGGGTCGAGGTGGACGAATGGGACAGGTGGATAATATATGTCCAGCAGCTCCGCAATATAGACATAGTCCGTTGGTTATACGGCGATTGCGCTCGGAGATCGGTAGGCGAGCAGACCCGATCTCCATCGGCTCTGGTGCTGGAGGACTGTAAGCGGCAGATGGGCGAGGAGGCGGAGGTGCAGGGCTATCTAGCTGGCAAGCAGTGCGGCGTTGGTCGATGCGGATGGATCGCTGTATAATGTTCTCGATACCCACTGTGTCATCGTAGATAGCTAACTGAAGACGAATGTCGGGATTCAGACCGTGGCGGTATGCAGTGATGAGTGCAGACTCATTCCATCCCAGCGAAGCGGCGAGGGTCCGGAACTGCAGAGCATATGCAGCCACTGACGATCTCCCTTGCTTCAAACGAAACAGCTGATCCTGCACGGAGATCGAGTGCAGGGATTGTGAGAACACTTCCAGGAAGTGATTGGAGAATGAGGCGAAGGTTCTGGTGACGAGCCCACGACCTTTCCATAGGGCATGAGCCCATTGAAGAGCCCGACCCCGGAGAAGGGAGATAAAGAAAGCGACCTTCGATTCTTCAGTGGGGAACGAGGATGGAATCATTTTCATGTAGAGCTCGCACTGCAGAAGGAAGCCGCTGCACTCCTCCTCCTCGCCAGAGAAGGGCGCTGGTTGGGCCATGGGACATACAGAGGCAGCGGCAGAGGAAAAGGCTACGGTGGAAGTAGCGAGCACAGATGCACTCGTCCGGGGAAGGGATGCTGTTGATGGGGAACTCGTGTCCGTGGTGGTTGCAGGCGTAGATTGAAGCATGTTTAGGTTGGTCTGGTCTTCTGTCACAGAACAGAATGGCACAGACGGGTGAGTATGAACAAGGTTTATTGAAAGACAGTCACAGGATGGTAAGTAGAGAGCTAGTTGCAGTTGATGAGGGTAATGAACAGTCTGATGATGTTTTCCTTATCTGAACAGGAGCGGGAGAATGGAGAGCTGACCGGAACAGCGGAGCTGGAGACTGAAGAGGACGGGCAGTAGACGGGGACCAAGGACAGGAACAGGCGGGAGACTGACGGGTTGGAGATACAATGCAGGTAAGTAGAATCAGGAACGTAAGGTAGCGATAGAGAGTCTGTAATCGTGGTAAAGACGAGACCAGACAGTGAGTGACTGAATGAGGTGAGTATAAATGGAGTGGATGATAGTCCGGATAAGTGATGGCAGGTGGTGACGACAGGTGATGATGATTAGTAGTCAGGGGAACCGGAACGAGTAGGCGGAGTGTAGGTATCTGGTGCTGACGCAGATGGATCCGTGACATCATTGCATTATTTTTAAATAGTTTCTTTAACATGCTAAGTGTCCCTTCCAATTTAAATTATTGTCTATAATCACTCCAAGAAATGTAATCGCTGACACCCTTTCTATTTCAACTTCATTAATCATTCATTTACCTATTTTATTCGATAAACTATTACCAAATACAACACATTTTGTTTTCCTTAAATTTAATGTTAGTTTATTCAAATCATACCAATATTTAGCAGTACCATTTTTTTTCCATTGTATCCAGAAGTTGTTTCAGATTGTCACCATGACAAAATAAGTTTGTATCATCTGCAAATAATATACATTTTAGTACTTTGGAAACCTCACATATATCATTAATGTATAACAGAAAAAGCAATGGGCCCAGCACAGAGCTTTGGGGAACCCCACATGTTACCTGCACCAATTGTGACCTGCAATTATCTATTTGGACATATTGATGCCTTTTCTCTAAATAATTACTTATCCAAGAGTGAGCTACCCCTCTTGCTTCATATTTTTTTTTCAGTTTCTCTAGTAAGATCTCTAGATCTCCTTTTCTCTGGAAAAAGTCAAATGCTTTTTAAGATCTAAAAATACCCCAACTGTGTATTGTTTATTTCTGTTGCGTTAGATATTTTCTCCACAAAATCTTTTAACACATGTGTGACTGTTCTAATACTTCTAAACCCATATTGTTGCTTGCTTAGTATATCATATTTTATAAGAAAATCATTTAATCTTGTGTAAACTAATTTCACCAATATTTTTGAAAATTGTGAAAGCAAAGAAATGAGCTTATAATTTGAAAAGGTATGTCTATCTCCAGTTTTATATATGGGTATAACTTTAGCGATTTTCATATTTTTTTAGGAAATATGCCATTTTAAAGAGACAAATTGCATACATGTACCAGGGGTTTCTCAACACACTCGATAATATGTTTTACCACAGACATGTCCATGTCATTCCAGTCAGTTGACTTCTTATTTTTAAATGATCTGACAATATCAATTATTTATTTCCATCTGTTCCTCTTATAAACATTGATTGCTTATTTACACTACTCATTTCTCTTTCCATTCTACTTTTTTTATTAATTCCTACTTATCTCAATACGTTTCAATTGAGCAGGGTGTAGCGGGTGCACGGCTTTGCATTACAGAGGACAAATTACGAATGTGGACATGGGATGGAGTTCAATTGTCTGATTGACTTAAATAGATGGGCATGATTTTATGTAAATTAATACGAAAAAAGTCAGCTGTGTTGGGTAGGGGGGCTGTTAAGATTCTTTTCATAGGGCCCAAAATCCTTAGCAGTGCCCCTGATGATGTCAATATGAAATATATACATATACTCATCAGTTCACTTTGTTAAATTACATCAGTTAGGATTAGGGGATTTAATATACAGTTTAAAAATCATTATTTCTATGGAGAGTCCTCATAAAACATGGAAACACAACGTGTGTGTGTGTGTGTGTGTGAATGGTTAATGTATTTGTAAAAACTAATCACATTAGGTCTGTCATATAATAATATATAGGCCTATACAAATATCTCTGCATGAACTATATATTGGCACACAGTGTGAACAGTGGCGGAGTGTGTGAAACAGAAATCTCTTTATTTCAACAGAAACATGAGTGTGATTATATACTGGACTGTTTCAGTGCCTACAACACAACCAATACACTTTATTAGTCATTGTAAAAATTGTAAAAGAGGTGAATGTAATGAACAATAAAGAGTCATGAAAACCCCTCTTTCAGCTCAAGTCTTCCTCACAATCGTTCTGAAAAGTCCTCTTAAATGTGTGTGTGTGACTGTGAGGAAAACTGGAGGATTTTACAGCTGACAGTTCTATCAAATCATTGAACACAATCTGTATTTTCCCTTTAACAGTATAAATGTTTATATACATTCGCTATAAATGCATATATTTGATATTTTCTCATACAAATGTCCTAAAACCAGTAGCGTAGATCACAAATCTCCGTTTCTTCAGGACTCTGACAATAAAGATGGAGAGTGACAGAGAAGACAGAAACTCTCGTAGCTCTCCTCAGAAAAACGCTTGTTACACACACACACAGTTTGATTGTGTCGGTAGTTTCTGGCCAACCAAACACCCGCAGCGAGTCTCGGCCTGACACATCACGGGGGAAGCCTGACACACCTCAGCTCTTACACCATGGACACACACACACTTGCGACCCATGAACACCTCTCTAAACTACTGCGGGATTTTACAGTTTTAAGCGTCTGTCACAGTAAAACACCATGTGCTGTCATGAACAAGAGGAATGTCTTCTCATAGGATAAGAACACACAGTCTCATTAATAACACACACACTGACATGTCATCGATGGACTATAGTGTTTCTCCATGTCATAATCTGTGACTTTGACATGATGTAGATTTTAAACCTGGAGAAAAATCTCCACAGTATCCAGTTTCCTCCTGAAATTAAAATGAATGGACTGTTAATCCTGACTGTGCTGAGATTGAGTGTGTTTAAAGTAAAGGGTGTTAAATGTATGTCATGATGTCAGAGTGTGTTTTTCAGTGTGACTATCAGTCCTGCAGTTTCAGCTTAATGAGGAGCAGCTCATGTGTTCAAGCATTTACAGATCAAACACATGAACTCAGTGCAGGAGAAACACAGCAAACGCTTTATACATATTAATCCTCTTACATCATATGAACAGAGGTCATCATATGAACAGAATTCATGAATTTAATTTCATGAATTTAATAAGGTTGTTTCAATAGCTTTGCTTGTAATTAATGTAATAATTATTTCCCTGAATTTTATTCCATTTGATTATAATTTATGAATTCACAGTGACAGTTTAATGTGAGTCGTGTATGATCTTACCACAGTTCCTCCAGTGTACAGTGAGGATTCGCCAGTAGATCAGAAAGCTGCTTCACTCCTGAGTCTCCTAGTTTATTCCCAGACAGATTCAGATCTCTCAGGTGTGAGGGGTTTGATCTCAGAGCTGAAGCCAGAGCAACACAACCTTCATCTGTGACTCCACACTCCCACAACCTGTAGAGAACAATGACACACATTAAGCCTATATGCAGAGATAAACACAACACTTAAACTATAAATAACACAGGCAAGGCAAGTTTATTTCTGTAGCACATTTCATACACTATGGCCGTTCAAGTTGGCTATATCCCTTTCAAGTGGACCCGTGGAAGCGGCGTGAGACTGAATCAGTGTTGCCAACTTAGCGCCTTTGTTGCTATTTTTAGCGACTTTTCAGACCCTTTAGTGACATAAAAAAGTGACTAGTGCCAAATCTAGGTCCTCTTTGGTCAAAGCTCAGTCTCCTCCAGATGTTGTCAGTGGTGCGAGCACGAGCTCTTGCTTTCTCCCTGCCGTCTCTCTCTGTCTCTCTCTCTCTCTCGCTGCGTCTCCCCTGTTCAGTGAATGATGAGAGGAGCAGCGGCTCGTTCTTCTGTTGAGCGCACGGCCGCTGACAGACGGGAATCAGCAGTGTTTCTCACTGACGCATCACTTATCTGCTGCTCTTTTGTTTTACATTTAAAGAATTTAGTTTGACTATTTTAATTTTGTGCTTATTACTTGTAATACTCGCTATCACAGAGCTTTAGTTCATCCAGTTCCCGAACTCTTAATTCAGATCATTTACACATATAAAAAATTTAGTCATTCACTATATCATTGCTACTCGTTCTATTGTCTGACAAAAAAAATCAGTGTTTGTTGTGTTAGTTATTATTAACACAATAACGCAACACATGCAGGTTACGTTTCTCAATAATGAGAATGAATAAATAAACTTCTGTTTCTTCAGACTCGCGCTTATCAGTAATCCACAAATCACAGCACTTTCATAATCACTAAGCCATAGGGTAGCGGTTTCAAATTTATCTAGATTTATTGTTCAGCATTGCTTGAGCGTTTTATAATTTGCATGGCTGAATTATTCTTCCTCTTATCTGAGCAGGCACGTGCAGGGGGGGGGGGCGTTGGGTGCTGGAGCACCTGCCCTTTTGCCCCTTGGTGCCCAAAGTGCCCTTTTGTCAAGACAAAATTTCCTCTCCTTTTTTTGTATTTAAAGGCACTTTTGTGGATGCCTGCCCCATCTAACTAGTAGTAAAATGAATGAATAATAATTTAGCCGTAAATAAAATGACCCACATGATGACCTTTCACCTGATTCCACACGCTGCACCCGCATTTTGTAATTTCGCGCGGCTATGCGCAATCGCGCATTCCCAGAGGATAGCTTCAACTCTTGCAGCTGCTGGTAAGTGGTGTTCTATTCTCAGCGAAGTGATTTTGATGTTTGTTTACTACTTATTATTATTATTATTATTATTTTACTAGAACGACGTGAAGAGAGCATGCAGAGTGATATTGTTTGTATTGCTGTGTGTAGGCTGTAGAAGTAACGTTAGCTTGCTGTTTGAGGGAGAAAAGTTTCGTGGAGGGGTGTTATTTGACTAAAAACTATTATTTGTACTTTAAACTATTATTATTATTACAGTATTTATTAAAAAAAATATTTTCACATAAAAATGATTATCACAACTCTGGTATGTTATTTTAAGATAATCCATGTGATCAGAAGTACCGTGACTACTGTAGAGTTACTGTCCTCGCTTATGAACTCAGTCAGACGGCGGGAGTGGAAGGGGATCGAGCGGGATTCTTTATTGCTGTTGATTTCAGTCTCTTTTTAATGATAGGCCTTACGCATCTGTCAATCATCCCCGCTTGATGATCTGTCAATCATCCGGCGCTTAAAACAACACATTTATCGATTACATTGTTTCTCCACTAGGTGATGACCAGTGTTGGGCAAGTTACTTTTAAAAAGTAATTAGCTACAGTTACTAGTTACTTCTTCCAAAAAGTAACTAAATTAGTAACTCAGTAACAAATTTTAAAAAGTAATTAGTTACTTAAGAAAGTAACTATTGCGTTACTTTCAAGTAAAATTCAATTTTAAATGCTCAAATGTGACCCCACCTCTACCCCTATTTAACGGAACTTAAAACACATGTGCATGTTCAATTATTTATGAAAAATCAGAATTTTATAATGAAATGGACACTTAATACAATACATTAACAGAAACATGAAACATTGTACACATCTAAAAAAAATGTTGCTGTGGGACAAAGTGAGACTAGCCTCCAATCAAATGCCATGTATGTAGTTATTATGTTTATTTAGTGGATCAATGCAAATAACACAATAGATGTTTTGGAACTTTTGATATTTATTGCCCCTCAACAGGCCACAACTGGGCAAAATTAAATTAAGTTTGTTAAGCTGTTGAGTTATATGTTCTCATTAACTATATTATTTTATGTTTCTTACTGTTATTTTGTTTTTACTTTATGCTATTTACTGTTACTAAAAATGTGCAAGAGTTCATTGTGCGCATGTGTGAACAAATGGGGACTTTTATTTTGACTCAACTTGTGTTCCTTCCTTGAGATGAATGTCGTGCTGCTGCTCCCTCGCTCACTGATGTTATGCCAGCGCATTGAGAGGAAAACTAACAAATAAATAACACTGAGAAATAGTATCTGGATTGTTCTTTAGAGGATGGATGATTGCAACATATTGTGCATGGACATGACAGACGGAAATGAAAACTTAACATAAGCAATACCATTTAGAGAAGGCTACTTTTGGATTATTTGGGCTCGTCGGCATACCTGTCTCTCGTTGACTGACTGGCTTGTGTTATTCCTTGTGTCCGTTATTCCTGTCCGACTATGCGTTATGATGGGTCGTTCGCAATTCATGAGCGTTAGTCGATAGTGATGATGGGTCGTTCGCGGAGGAGTGTAGGTGATGATGGATCGACTCGTTCGCGAATGAGCTTTTGATGGGTCGTTCGCGATTCGCGAATGAGCCGACTCTTTTATTTGAACGTCGGGAGCTGGCTCGCATATCTGAAGAGCCGACTCTATTTTTACTAATTTAGCCTATAGAAATTAAATAATTATATAATAAAAAGTGAAATATTATAGTCAAAGTCATTTAAAGAGCCGTTTGTGAGCCAAAAGAGCCGGCTCTTTTCAGAGCTGAGTCAAAAGAGCCGAATGCTCATCACTACTATGTGTGCTTTAGAACACCCGCCCAAACTCTACCTCTGATTGGCTTACAGTGACAGTTTACTCTACCTCAGCCAATCGTCAGCATTATGCGCTTGTCTCGTGCTCAATGGAAGAACAGTAAAAAAGTGTGCCTCTCGCTCAGTGTCGCGGCGAACGCCCCTTTTCGTCAGCGATCAGGCGGAACAAATTATCACTCACCTGTGGGCAATCAAGTAGGAAAGACACGCACATTTCCTATTCAGTGTGTCGGCTAGTACCAGCAACAACGCCAGTAAAGCGCGAGAAAGGAAAGCGGCTTTCTAATCAGACTTCACTAAAGCTGTGCAGATATTGGTGCCAAATCAAAAGACTGAACAGACAGCCGGTAAGATCGCCACTCAAATCAGACTTTGTTGCACGCTGATGAGGCGTTGAGGTGCGAGTGGAAGAAGGCATTCATGTTTGTGCGCTGTAGTAGTTGTGTGTTGTAAACATTCACGTGGTATTTACATAATCACTTAATTTAGTGATTTAATTCTGATATGTACTCAGATATACGGGATATTGTTGGCTTGTAAAGACATGGTTTAAAGTCGTGCATGGTCCTATTTTTATATAACATTTGCCTAAAATGGAAATCAAAAAGAAAAAAAAAATCAATAAATATTTAAATGTTGGAATAGTAGTTTGTACAATTTTTAAAGGGAGTGATTATGTACTGAAAATATTTTGTATGGGTAAAAAATGTGTTAAATTCACTGTTTTGATATTTAAATACTCATGCAATTCATTGTGCCTCCTGTAGTTTAAATAGTAATTTAATGTTTGTGATGAATTTAAACTCAAATAGTTCATGGAGAAATTTGTGTATTTGTATTTATATACAGTATGTGTCTAGTGCCGAGTTTGATAATTAATCATTTTTGAGCTCTGTGTGTCTGTTTTTACCACAAACATGCAAAATAGTAAATCGTTGGTGTTTTCTGGTTTTGACGGTTTTTCACCTGTAATGTCTGGGCTTCAAGAAGTGATGACAAATAAAAGAAAAGGACAAAGATCCAAATTGAGGCCTGGTTATTGAGTGAAACAGTTTATTGTTCAAGATTGGTACCTCCCTATCAAGTGAGGGTTAAGCACAACTAAATGAGAAAAACACTTGACAGTGAAAAACCGGCTGTCTGTTCAGTCTTGAGGAAAAGGTAGCAAGGGACCTTCGACTGTCAACTTACGGAACGGCGGATGAAATTTTTCGTATCCTTGAGAACCGATTTGGAAACAAAACAGCAATCGCTCTGGAAATTGTTGAGGAGCTGCAAGCGCTGCCACCAGTAAGAAGCCACCAACCCAGGAAGATTGTGGACTTGATCCAGGTTGTAGAAAAAGCCTTGTACGACCTCAGTGAGTTGGGGAACACGGGCGCCTTGAAAAATCCACTCGTAACGAAGTCCCTGGAGAGCAAGCTACCTGAAAGTTTAAAAAAGGAGTGGCTGGTCTATGTGTCAAAAGGAGAGGAGGCTGTATCACCTGAAGACAGGTTTGACATACTCCTTAAGTTTCTAAGAAGTCAGGAGAAGATTTACGAGCAACTAGATCAATTAAGGGATGATGACTCCGGTAAGAGGGAGGCAAAAATTCTGCAAAAGCACGCCCGGACAAGGTCTACCAATTCCTCAAAGTCCCAAGGACTGTGCGTTGTCTGTGGAGAGAGGGCCCACGGGAGGAAGCTGTATTATTGTAAGAAGTTTAAAATGCTCAGAGTAGCAGACAAGAAAGAAGCAGTTAAGAAACTTGGTGCTTGTGGGAGGTGTCTCGAGGTTCACGACAACGATGCAGAGTGCAAGACCAACTTTCTGTGCAAAAACGAGGGATGTAAGGATACTCGAGGTCTGGCCCATCATTATTACCTCTGTCCCAAGGTTGGAAGCAAAGGGGATGAGCTGAGAAGAGAGAAGCCCAGCCCAGCAAGAGGCGAATTGAGAAAGTACACTGAGACCCAGGAGGAGTTCCTGACAAGCCTGGCCCCTGACTTGGCTCAGCGGTGTAGGGATGCGTTCTGTAATTCTGTCTCTAGAACGTTTAGTCCAGCTATGGTGGAGAACGGCCTTGAGGAGTTTCCGGTCATAATGATGATCCTCGAAGTCACTGCAAATGCTGGGCAAAAGATTGGGACCTTGTTAGACCTGGCATCTGACACCAATTACATCACTCATGAGGCTGCAAGTGAGCTGAATTTGAGAAGTGAGGATGTCACGCTTATAGTCCATGGAGTTGGTGGGATGCAAGTAACGGTCGAGACTAAGCGATATCTATTGAAGATCCGGGTCACAACTTCAAAGGGAACCCTAAGATCCCACCAGCTTGTGTGTTACGGGCTGGATAGCATCGCTGAAGTCAATCGGCATGTGCCACCCAAGAGACTGCAAAAAATATTCCCAGACGTTCCCCTTCATGAACTGGTCCGTCCTACTAAGATCGAGCTCCTCATCAGTCATAAAGAAGGCCGGCTCGTCCCTCAGAAGGTGCGTTCAGTCGGTGACCTTGTCCTATGGGATGGTCCCCTTGGGAAAACGGTGGGTGGTTCTCACCCGGATCTCTCGGAAGATGTTACAGTCACTGCCCATAGCTCCAGAACGCATTTTGCACGCTCCATGAGGACAGCAGCTGCGGAGTACAAGGAAATCATCTGTAATGGTTCAGTCCAGTCATCTCTACTTACCCAAGCCACTTCATGTGTTGCCAGGCTAGATTTCATGGATTGGTGGAGATGGGACAGTATCGGGGCTGCCTGTGAACCCAGGTGTGGTGGCTGTAGATGTGGAATTTGTCAACCTGGGGGGAAGGAGATGACCATTTCCGAGGAGCGAGAGCTGGAGCAAATAAAGAGTGGATTGACGTATGTAACTGGAGATCGTCACAGTGAGAAGCCACATTGGCATGTAAAGTACCCCTGGTTGGAGAATCCGGTGACATTGCCCAACAATAGAAGGGCTGTCGAAGCAACGTTCCGGAGGACCAAAAAGCAATTGGCAAGAGAGCTGGAATGGAAGGTAGCCTATAAAGCACAAATCCATGATATGGTTGAGAGGAATGCTGCTGTCAAGCTGTCAGCTGAAGAACTGGAGGGCTGGACTGGGCCGGTGTGGTACATCAGTCATCTAATTGCACCAAACCCCCACTCTGTTACCACACCGGTTCGCCTTGTGTGGAATAGTAGTCAGAAATTTAGAGGCCATAGCCTGAATGACCTACTCATCAAGGGTCCAGATGTCCTCAATGACATCCGTGCTGTCCTCATACGGTTCCGGCAAGGTGTTTTTGCTGCGCTTGGGGACATCAGAAAAATGTATAATTCTGTATGGCTTGAGGACCAGGAGGTACATCTTCATCGGTTCTTGTGGAGAGACTCTGAAGAAGAGGATGTTCAGGAATTTGCAATTACGAGGGTTAATATCGGAGACAAACCAGCTGGGTGCATTGCACAAGTTGCCATGCGTGAGACAGCGAATCTGCCAATGTTCAACCATTTTGCAGAAGAGCGCCGTGTGCTGGAACAAGATGCGTATGTAGATGACATCCTGACCTCGCACAATGACCTGGGCAAGCTCAAGCAAATAACAGCAAATGTTGTGCAAATCTTGGAAGCCGGCGGTTTTTACTTGAAGCCGTGGGTTTACTCTGGCCAAAGTGGGAGGCCAGAACCCAGAGACCTGGGGAGGAAAGAATCCTCAGTGATGGTCCTTCCAAACCAACTCTCCGAAGAGAACAATAAAGCTCTGGGTCTTGGTTATGATCCAGAAAGTGACAAACTTCGCTTTATGGTAGCTGTGAACTTCTCCAAAAAGAAAAAGAAAATGAGATTGGGAGCTATCTTGGTGAGGAGAGCTTTTCAAGAAGCGAAGGTCAAATATAGTCCATCAGAAAACACATGGGACGTGCCTTTGTCTGAGGACCTCCGGGAAAACGCCATCTGCCTCCTTGAAGATTATGCTGAGCTCGGTCGGTTGAGATTCACCAGGGCTTTAACACCTTCCGACCCTGCCGTCGAGCCCTGCGGTATCACATTCTCTGATGGCAGTGAACGCTCATACGGTGCTGTATTGTATCTACGGTGGAAATTACTGCATGATGTGATCATACGGCTGGTCGAATCGAAGGCCAGATTGACGCCTTTAGACCACAAGGGGGATGTTGTCAAGGCTGAAGTTTGTGGAGCTGTCTATGCTGTCCGTCTGAAGAAGCATTTCCAGAAGCACTGCAGAATTCGTGTAGAGACGTGGTACCACCTGGTTGACAGCCAGACAGTCCTGGGAGCGGTCCAACGTGAAAGCTATGGCTACCAGACATTCTTTGCTAACAGAATTGGGGAAATTCAAGGCAGCACAAATGTCCAAGACTGGTGGTGGGTTCCTGGACCACTCAACATAGCGGATATTATTTCCAGAGGGGCAACACCCAAGGAATTGGACGAAGGCACTAGGGGTGGCACGGTTCACGAAACCGACGGTTCGGTTTGTATCACGGTTTTAGTGTCACGGTTTTCGGTTCTGTACGGTTCTTGTTATTTTTTTCTTTTAATCTTTAACACTTCAGAAATGTACTTCAGCATGTGATATACATAGCTTAATTATCCACACTTTAGGATACAGTATAAAAAAATTATATTCATGCAATCATGCACAAACTGAATTTGACTCTTTGACTTTAAGCACATTTTGGGACTATCTCAGAGGAAAGCTATAGGTGAGATTTTGACACAGCAAGAGAGAAGAAATTGACATGCTTTTCGTTTATTTGGCAAAAAAAAGGAGAATGTGTATCACTATGTCTACAAGAACTTGTGCATTTTTATCACACAAATCTTATTTACACAAAGAAATTAACTTGCATTTATGAACTGACAACTTTTGTAGCTCTTACAAAAATTCTATCTTTTAAAAGAAAAAAAGAGGAACTACACTGTCTTTTATGAATAAGTCAATATACATGAAACCTCATTGCCTATAATTAGGCTATAGAAATAGCAAAGGCCATAAACATAAAGTGAAAAGTTCAACCTCAACACAAAAAACAGTATCAACAATGCTTCTATTCCCAAAAAGTGAGGGTACCTTTTTTCAGTTTAAATTAAAGTGCAGGATTTGGAAACATTTGACTGAAGCTCTTATCTAAACATAAAGTGCCACTGTAACGTTATATTAAAATACCATAACATGAAATCAAAAATGTCCCCACACACCGGACTTATAGACTTATAGGACGCTGGCGCATCCTCCAACTCCCTCATCTCTCCCACTTGCCATTTCTCCGCGTGCCGTGACCTGCAGCGCTCCATACTCCACTTTTACTGGCTTGTTTACTAACTTGAACCAGCGCTGCACAGAGCGATCGGTAATGACATCAAATATCGCGAAAGTGAGTGACGGAGCCGTCGTTCCCGCTCTAGTGTGATGTTATTCACCGGTCGCTCTGTGCAGCGCCGGTCCAAGTCGAACAAGCTTATGTCACGCGAAAAGAAAACACACATCACATATGGGCACGAGGTTACATTGCGCATGCGTCGAACCGTGAGACGCACACACGCTCCGAACCGAGACAAGCGAACCGAACGGTTCGGGTGTTTTTTCATGTACCGTGCCACCCCTAGAAGGCACAGAATGGCAGCTGGGTCCTAAGTTCTTAAGTCTCCCGCAGAGTGAGTGGCCAGTTAAGTCCGCTAAGGATGTTGCTGTTGAAGCAAGAGAGAACCTCACACGTATCCAGAAGAAAGCTTTTGTTGCTGCTCTTACCCGGGTTGGAGCAAAAAAGGAGCCCTCCATGAATCTGCTTAGGCCACCCATTGGGGTTGCAGCCACAAGCCTTCTAGATATCAAGCGGTTCAGTAGCCTAGTGCAACTGATAAAGTCACTAGCGCTGGTATGGAGAGCGGCAAAGAAGTTTCTTCATGGCAGAGCCAGGGGAAGATTAAAGTGGGAGGCAGTCCCGTTGGTTGGCATTGTTACTGTGGCCGAAAGGGAGGACGCCTTCCGAGATTTGTGTCTAGCAGCGCAAGAAGGAGTTACTTTCCCCAGCACCACAACAGACCGGCTGGTTGTGTACAGGGATGGAACTTGTGGGTTGTTACTGTGCGGAGGCCGAATACAGTATTTCAAAGAAGACTGCTGGGCTGTTCCACTAATTCCCTTTGACACCTGGCTGGGTACTCTACTAGCACGCCAAAGTCACCAGGAAGGGCATGAAGGGGTTGCTGGGACTCTGTTAAGAATGCGGCAAAAGGCTTGGGTCATACAAGGTAGAAGGCTGGCCCAGAAAGTTGTCAACCAGTGCATTCACTGTCGGAAGGCTAGAGCTCAAGTATGCAACCAAGTAATGGGTGATCTACCAGTAGAAAGGTCAAGACCCGCTGCGCCATTCCAGTTTACTTCTGTTGACTTGTTTGGGCCATATCTGGTGAAAGATGACATCAAAAGAAGAGTGTCCATGAAGGTCTGGGGCATCATCTTCTGCTGCATGGCAAGCCGGGCACTATACGTAGATCTTGCCAGTAGTATGTCCACAGAGAGCTTCTTAATGGCCTACCAAAGATTTGTTGCCATCAGGGGCCATCCCCTTAAGGTTTGGTCAGACCCTGGGACTAATTTTATTGGGGCAAGATCTTTTCTGAAGGTTTTTTTTATGCCTTTCTGCAAAGCCAAGATACAGTAAGCCTGGAGGAGTATGCTGCAAAAAGTGGGACAAGCTGGACGTGGAAAGTGGTCCCTGCTGATTCACCACATAGAAATGGAGCTGCTGAAGCTGGCGTTAGGGTAGCTAAGAGAGCTCTTCAAAGTTTAAGCAAATCGGCAAATCTTACTTTCAGTGAGTTCCTGACAACCCTCCATTTGGCAGCTAATTTGGCTAATGAGCGGCCAATTGATGCAAGAATCCAGAGTCGCGAGGACCGCATTGAGTATGTAACACCAAACTCGCTTCTCTTAGGGCGAGCATCTCACAGTGGCGACTTCAAGTCTTTTGACTTTAACAACTACCCCTACAAGCGCCTTCGTGAAGTTCAAGCCCAGGTTAACGAGTTTTGGAAAGCGTGGTGCCAGCTTGCTGGCCCAAGTCTTTTCGTTAGAACCAAATGGCACACTACGGAAAGAAATGTCGCTGTTGGGGATGTTGTTTGGCTTTGCGACCAGAACGCTCTACGGGGTCAGTTTAGGCTTGGCAGAGTCGTTTCTGTAGCTCCAGACTCAAAGGGCATTGTGAGAGATGTTGAGATTCTTGTCACACCAGGAAATTGTTGCTCAGTCCAGTATCAAGAGCCAGCGACCCAGTCTTTAGTTCCTAGTGACCAGGCTAAGAGGTCTAATGGAGTGATATTGCACAGAGATGTCAGACGACTTGTAGTACTTTTGCCTGTAGAGGAGCAGTCTCTGTAGTGATTAACTTAAAGTTCTGCAACCTTTCCATCCAAGAACAAAAAGGTTGAGTGGGAGGTGTCGCGGCAAACGCCCCTTTTCGTCAGCGATCAGGCGGAACAAATTATCACTCACCTGTGGGCAATCAAGTAGGAAAGACACGCACATTTCCTATTCAGTGTGTCGGCTAGTACCAGCAACAACGCCAGTAAAGCGCGAGAAAGGAAAGCAGCTTTCTAATCAGACTTAACTAAAGCTGTGCAGATATTGGTGCCAAATCAAAAGACTGAACAGACAGCCGGTAAGATCGCCACTCAAATCAGACTTTGTTGCACGCTGATGAGGCGTTGAGGTGCGAGTGGAAGAAGGCATTCATGTTTGTGCGCTGTAGTAGTTGTGTGTTGTAAACATTCACGTGGTATTTACATAATCACTTAATTTAGTGATTTAATTCTGATATGTACTCAGATATACGGGAAATTGTTGGCTTGTAAAGACATGGTTTAAAGTCGTGCATGGTCCTATTTTTATATAACATTTGCCTAAAATGGAAATCAAAAAGAAAAAAAAAATCAATAAATATTTAAATGTTGGAATAGTAGTTTGTACAATTTTTAAAGGGAGTGATTATGTACTGAAAATATTTTGTATGGGTAAAAAATGTGTTAAATTCACTGTTTTGATATTTAAATACTCATGCAATTAATTGTGCCTCCTGTAGTTTAAATAGTAATTTAATGTTTGTGATGAATTTAAACTCAAATAGTTCATGGAGAAATTTGTGTATTTGTATTTATATACAGTATGTGTCTAGTGCCGAGTTTGATAATTAATCATTTTTGAGCTCTGTGTGTCTGTTTTTACCACAAACATGCAAAATAGTAAATCGTTGGTGTTTTCTGGTTTTGACGGTTTTTCACCTGTAATGTCTGGGCTTCAAGAAGTGATGACAAATAAAAGAAAAGGACAAAGATCCAAATTGAGGCCTGGTTATTGAGTGAAACAGTTTAATGTTCAAGATTGGTACCTCCCTATCAAGTGAGGGTTAAGCACAACTAAATGAGAAAAACACTCGACACTCAGAGATCTAGTTGGTCTAATGAAAAAAAAACAGCTTCATCACTTGTTATAGTAACGGGACGCATTTTTGGCAGTAACGGTAACGGCGTTGTTAAGAAGAGTAATCAATTAGATTACTCGTTACTGGAAAAAGTAATGCCGTTAGTAACTGCGTTTATAACGCCGTTATTCCCATCACTGGTGACGACAAGCGACTTAAAAATGTATTTGTTATTGGATTATTTATTCAAGAGAATGTAGAACTGTATGATGCTCCTGAAATAAAACTCAGAAAGATATGATGAATTGTTTTTGTAAATATGACTCATCTTACACATCATGTAGGGGAGAGCGGGGCACAACCTAATGCATTTTGATTTTGGCTCAATTAATTAAAAAATAATTAGGTTAGATTAATATTTTTTTACACAAGCAACATACACATCTCTGCTACAAATGAACACTTAAAAGTTTTTTTCTTTGACCTACCATTTTCGTACAGTTGCACTGAAAGTGTTAGAATTACAAATGTTACAACTTAGTCCATATGTGGGGTTAATTGTAACAGAGGGGTTAGTTGTAACACTTGTGTGTAACACACATAATTCAGTACAATTTTATTTGAATAGTTTGATATTGTTTGTGCATCTGTATAGACAGATATCCACACATCCATCCCTCATCCAATCATCCTTCTATTATGGATCAATACCATGGATAGAGACATAGAAAGGGGCTGCACAGTTTTGGGAAAAATAATAATAAATAAAATTATAAAATATTGTAATTGCAATTAAATTGGATTTGTGTGTGGCAGCTGCATGTACAATTATTATTATTATTAATAATAATAATATCAGTCATAATAATACAAATGAGCTTAAAATAAAAATTTAAAGGCTTTATTACATTAAAAACAGGCCATATTTTTATCATTTTTATCAAGTTATCATTCATAGTACACTACATTTTAAACATTTTAAATTCCAACTTTTTTTGTGAATGTCCAACAAAGTTAAATGTATACTCAAACCTGAAAAGTTGTGTGTCTCCCTGTTTTCATTTGATTATCACTGTACACTTGGCGGCTTAGTTGTAACACTGTGTTAGAACTAACCCCGCTGTGTATTACATATTTAACTCTATCTAACCGTCGCTAGGAATTGCTGACATGTTTCAAAACGGTGCTATGTTTGAGCCAACAAAACAGTGATTAAGGCAATATAAAGTTAGATTCAGAAACGTATACACCTAACACAGAAACCGAAAAAAAATCTATGATGAAAAAATGTACTTGCATGGTGTCAAAACACTCTTTGTCCAGTATCTTCACGAAATATAATCAAAACTTTCCGCAAATTCGCGGGAGACTTCTGGCAGCGAGAGAAAAAGATCAGAAAGACATCCTGCTTGATCCTGACGAACTATGTAAAATGTCCGTGTTACATTTAACCCCACGTTAGGTTGTGCCCCGCGCTCCCCTACAGTCTGTATAAGTGTATGATTGAACTTTTCCCCATAGTCTAGTGTTAAACACAAATCACAATACATTTCAATATCGAATCACAATATTGTAGAATCGCAGCGTATCGGCACCAAAGTATTGAATCTGGAGATAGATGCATTGACCCAGCCCTAGTGTGTGTGTGTGTGTAATGTATTTGTTAATATTTTAAAGAACTCTTAATATTGATCCTGCCTGTATGTATTATAGTCAGTTCTGTTTAATATGAAACCCAGCCAAAGTTTCTAAATTTCAATGATGATCGATATTATTTGTTTTCAAGATGGATTAAAACATCGACTGGTTTATCTTCCCAACATGGATACCAGGACATTGGATGGTTTGTGTAAGTCATTCTAAATCTGTAGTGTATACCTGGGATAACTTATGTCTGCATAATTTTTAAATACTATTTGATATATAAACTGCAATTGCAGGGATGTGCACAGGAATTTTGAGGGGCAGTTGCTCTGACCTGAAAAAAGGGCACCCCCCCCCCCTTCCCCCTCACAGGCTATATGAAGGAATATAATTAATGTCCAATAAAGGCTGTATTAAAGCACTTAATGACATTCTCTGATTTTCAGTGACCTCATTTATTCACTCAGAGTCTTAATGGTAGAGATGATCTTACCTCAGTCTCTCCAGTTTACATTGAGGATTCGCCAGTAGATTAGAAAGCTGCTTCACTCCTGAGTCTCCTAGTTTATTCTCAGACAGATTCAGTTCTCTCAGGTGTGAGGGGTTTGATCTCAGAGCTGAAGCTAGAGCAACACAACCTTCATCTGTGACACCACAATCATACAACCTGTAGAGAACAATGACACACATTAAGCCTATATCCAGAGATAAACACAACACTTAAACTATAAATAACATAGGCAAGGCAAGTTTATTTCTATAGCACATTTCATACACTATGGCAGTTCAAAGTGCTTTACATAGAGAGGAAATAATCACAAAATAAAAGCAAGGAAAATTCAAACAGTAATTCAAAAGCTTTACATAGAAAGGAATTATAATAATCACACTATAGCTATTAAAAAAATATTATTTCTATGGAAAATCCCCATAAAACATGGAAACCCAACAATGTGTGTGAGCATGTGCCTGTGTGTGTGAGTGTTGCGACGTGGTTCAGCGGTGTCTGCAGCGGAAGAGCGAGTGAGGAGCCGAGCGGGAAGTAAGTGGGTCAAGCTCAAACGATGACCACCTGTCTGTGATTTCAGTGATTGGCGGAGTAGAGCACATTTCAGCGGGCCAGGTGGACAGTGCAGTGAGAGAGATCCTGGAGCTTGAGTGGCCGTGCGGAGCTGTGTACGAACAATCCGAATTGGTCCGTGACCGTGTCTGAGGATGCTGTGAACAGCGGGACGAGTTTGATGTCTGAGACGGAGAAAGCTGTATGCAGCGGGAAGAGTTTGATCTACAGTGTTTGATTGATTTTGTGTTTGATGTTAAGAGCGCTGAGGCGCCGTGGACTGAGTTATTGAAATAAAGCACACAAGCTCCAGTATTTGCCGACCCCTTGTCTTCTTCCATCACCCACACTGAACCAAGATCTGGTCTGGGTGAATACTCGATTCTGGCTGCAGGGTGTCCGTTAAAAAGTGATAGAGGACACCTAGTAAAGTAGTTCTGGTGAAACTGCGTGTTTACCATTTGAAATTTATAAATAAATGAGCTGCCTACAACAGCTGTGAGTAACCATAGCAACAGGCAGTCACATGCTCTATCAAAACAAACATCTAACGTTAGATATTATAGCCTAATACAACAATGAGTGACTTCGTTATTTCTTTTAACATTTATGGAGAATATGATAACTTTGACGACTGGTATGCTGCCGAAGAAAGAAAAAATTTAAATAAAATGGAGAAATGACACAAAGAGTTAACACCGGGAGAATTTAATCAAATAGAAGACGAAAAAGATGAGATCAACACGAAAAAAATAAGAAATGGGCAGTAAATACACTCAGAAACTTTATTGTTCAAAAAGAAATGGACTCCAGCTTTGAAAATGACACCGCTGCTGCTCTGAATGAGACCCTGCGGGAGTTTTGAGCAGCTGTCCAGACAACCAAGGCAGGAGGAGAGTACAGCGTTTCAAGCCTATAAGGAGCCTGAGAGCCGGTATCAACCGCCATATAATTATTATGTGTAATAAAAAAATAACTATGCCTACCTTTGTGTTTCATGAAAAAAAAAATGCGTTTTTGAACCTGAAGGGTTCTATAAGCTGAGCGGACTATAAATATCTCCGGTTGCTAAATAAACCGTCAGGCAAGTTATTATGTGTAAAAAAGTCTCGGTTACGGATGTAACCCTCGTTCCCTGAGTAGGGAACGGAGACGTTACGTCAGAAGTGACGGAGATTGGGGGTTTCGCATAGAAAGCCAATCCTCTTCGAGTATTTAAAAACGAGCCAATGGCATGAAAATGCCTTGGGGCTGCGGAATTTGCATAGCGTATCTCCGCACCACCCCGTGGGTATAAAAGGAGGAAGTGAACGCAACCGCAGTATGTCTTCGCTGAGGAGCCAAGACTGAACTCAGGCGTCTACCCAGCGGTACAGCCGAAGTGGCAGGGAGACGTAACGTCTCTGTTCCCTACTCAGGCAACGAGGGTTACATCCGTAACCGAGACGTTCCCTTTCGTAGTCACTTCGAGTTACATCAGAAGTGACGGAGATTGGGGGCCTGTGCCATCACGCCAACTTCAAGCTGTCTTCCAGTGCCCTGCGAAAGTCTGGACCCCTGAACATAGCATAACCAGGGATCCTACTTTGACACAGGAATACCAAGGTACACTGGGAACATATCCCGGGAGGGACATGCAACAAAATGCCTACCGTAGGGAGGACTTAAGAATACACATATGGCCGTATTAGGGACTACATATGGAGATCACTGGAGCACCAACCGCAGGTGGCTAGAAACTTAACTCCAGGGGTGGCAGATGGCTTGCCAAGGGAAGACACATGCTCAGAGAGGCTTACAGTAGATAATACACATGAGACAGTTACCATAGGGAACCGTGCACATGGAGGCACCTAGCCGGCATCCAGAGCAACAGCAGTGGTGCCCGCATCGTAGGTGCTGGAGGACTCAAGGCTTCAACCGAAGACTACTGAGGAATATCGCACTTATCCAGTCCGAGAGTGGAATGGCGAGCAAGCGAAGACACCTAAGCGGGTCCAGTACTGGCGGAAGCGAGTACGTGAGAGGACACCGCTCAATTCGCAGATTATAGAATCTCGCGAAGGTGTTTGGTGTCGCCCAGCCTGCAGCTCTGCATTTGTCTGTTAGCGAGGCGCCATGCGCTAGAGCCCAAGAGGAAGCCACACTCCGAGTGGAGTGGGCCGTCACACCAAGGGGGCACGGTCAACCTTGCTGCTGGTAAGACAAAGCAATGGCGTCCATTATCCGGTGACAGCCGTTGCTTTGAGAGAGCCCTTCCCTTCTGGCTCCCCCCATGACAGACAAGAGCTGGTCTGAGGTCCTGAAACACCGCGTTCTGTCTATGTAGGTGCGGAGTGCACGTACCAGACAGAGCAGTGCCAAGGCTGGGTCTGCCTCCTCCAGGGGCAGCGCTTGCAGGTTCACCACCAGGTCCCGGAAGGGAGTGGTGGGAATCTTGGGCACATATCCAGGCCGGGGTCTCAAGATCACGTGAGAGTAAGCCGGTCCGAACTCCAGGCACGCTTCGTCAACGGAGAATGCGTGCAGGTCCCCTACCCTCTTGATGGAGGCCAATGCAACCAGGAGTGCTGTCTACATAGGACAGCCCAAAACTCTACCGACTGCAAAGGCTCCAGGGGAGGCCTTAGATCTACTGAGAGGACCCCAGAGGGCACGAGGGGAGGGAGGCGGATTTAGCCTCCTCGCTCTCCTCAGGAACCTGATGACCAGGTCATGCTTCCCCTTAGACTTACCTTTTACTGCATCATGAGACGCGGCAATGGCCGCGACGTAAACCTTAAGGGTGGAGGGCGACAGCCTACGCTCCAACCCCTCTTGCAGGAAGGAAAGCACGACACCGATCGAACAACTCCGGGGGTCTTCTCATTTTTCGGGAAGAGCACCAGTTGACGAAGAGGTTCCACTTCGACGCGTATAGGTGTCTCATGAACGACGCTCTAGCGGAAGTGACGGTTGCCACCACCGCAGGTGGCAGCGAACTCAACCTGCCTCGTCGCGTCCAGGAGCAACACGTGTAGCCTCCAAGACCGGGACGAGGGTGCCACAGGATGCCCCGTCTCTGAGTGAGACCTCAGAGGAATAGGCCAAGGAGGTGCTGTCACGAGGAGCATCAGTTCGGAGAACCACGTCTTGGTGGGCCAATAGGGGGCTACCAGCAAGACCTGCTCCTCGTCCTCCTTGATCTTGCACAACACCCATGCAAGAAGGCTCACTGGGGGAAACGCATACTTGCGTGGGCCCCGCGGCCAGCAGTGCGCCAGTGCATCTGTGCCGAGCGTGCCCTCGGACAGGGAATAAAACTGGGCGCAGTGGGATGAGTCCAGAGAGGCGAACAGGTCTATCTGTGCCTCCTTAAACTGGTCCCAATCAGCTGGACCGTCTGGGGATGGAGTCGCCATTCGCCGGAGATAGGGCGGACCCGTGACAGCTCGTTGGCCGCCAGGTTCCGGTCTCCTGGAATGTACACTGCACGAAGGGACCTCAGGTGCTTCTGACTCCATAGCAGGAGTGGCGGGCGAGCTGCGACAACCGATGTGAGCGTAGACCACCCTGGTGGTTGATGTACGCTACTGTAGCAGTATTGTCTGAACGGACAAGTACGTGTTGACCCCTGAGCAGTGCTCGAAAGCGGTGCAGGGCCAGGAGTACTGCCAGCAGCTCGAGGCAATTGATGTGCATGAGGCGCTGGGGTCCTGTCCAGGACCCCGCGGCTGCATGCCCATTGCACATGGCACCCCAACCCGTGGTAGATGCATCCGTGGAGACAACAAGATGCCTGGAAACTCGCTGAGAGGGACACCGGCCCGTAAAAAGCTGAGGTTCGACCACGGGAAGAAGGTTTGGCGGCACGCTGGAGTCACTGGAACTCTGGGGCCGCGAGGGAGGGAAGGGAGCCGCGGGGGGGGGGCGTCTTTGGCGGCGAGTAAGCGGAGGCGTCTGAGCCGACAGCTGGGTGGAGGCAGCAGCTGGCCGTCGGGGCAGAATGTAAACCTGTCTCCATCTGCTCCTAGGCGGCCGAGAACTGCTGGGCGAAGTCCTGGACCGCACCGCCGAAACATTTAGATGATGCTTCTGGACCACAGTGGTGGGCATCACCTGACCAAGGGAGCGAGCGACCGCTTCCGTCGCCCGTTTGAGATCGAGGTCGGCAGCAGGCTCGCAGCTCGCTTGGTCCGTCCCCTCCTCGTGCACATTCCTGAGCAGCTAGCAGGTGCTCATCATATGCCGGGCAGAAGCTGCCTGTCCCGCCGCTCTATAGGATCGCGCCGCCATAGACGACGAGAATCAATAGGCTTTGGATGGACATCTGGGAGCACCGCGGGAGAATGCGCTCTGCGGACGCAGCTGCCTCGCAACAGAGCGCTCCACCGGGGGAGTCCCAGCGTACCCACAGGCAACCGCGTCGCCGAGGGGAGGGAAGGCGGGGAAACTGAAGCACGCTCTCGGGGAACACCCAAGTGCGTGTCAGTTCCGCATGCAACTTGGGGAAAAGGAAATTGGGGTTGGCTGTGGCCGTGAAGCGGCAGCGTTACCCAAAAAACAATTATCTAGCCACGAGAGATCGGGAAAGGGCGGAGTTCCACTCCCACCCGATGCTCACAGGGGCCCGAGATAGCATGGCCATCATCGCGGGATCAGATACGACGACGTTGACGCTCCCGAGGGAGGCAACGCAGCCGCATCCTCACT
Organism: Pimephales promelas; assembly: GCF_016745375.1. Next base: position 219,888 of record NW_024121259.1, on the reverse strand, counting down.
TCCCGAGGAGTCAAGCCCGCCTTGTGATGCTGCGATCGACATCGCATCATTCTCTGGAGCGCTGAATGAAACAGACGGTACCTGCGAAGAGGCAGACGCCTGAAGCGATACAGCGCTCACTGGCTCTAACACTGGAGTGGTGGGTGTGGCCCGAGGAACTAGCGTCGGGGGTTGTGCCACACAATCACCGTCATATCACCCTGTCCGCGAGTCGAAGAGCTTATAGAAGAAGAAGCAGAACGAGTAACGGACACGGACACTCTCACTTTATCAGATCATTGAGTCTAGATCACCGTGTAGAGATGCTCATGTTCCCCCAGAAGGAACATGAGTCATCCACGAACGCTGCTACTGCATGCTGAAAGCCCAGGCACACAGAGCAGCGATCGTGACCATCAGAAAATGACATGAATCGATCGCACCCAGAAGAACACGGGCGAATCGTCTTTAAAAAGACGTGCCGCGTGCAGGTCTTTCACTAGAGAGGAGGAAATTCACTCTTTCAGCGCTGAGGCGACCAGGGAGAAGCGCAAAGTCTGGCAGACCACTGCTCAGATCGCAGGCAATGCAGAGTCTCGCTGAGTACCGCCGTCACACCAACACTGAAGAGGACGCTCGTCTCGAAGAGTCTTGAATCAGTGAGAATGGCTTGAGGAGTGAAGAAATCTCTTGGCTCCGAAGCGAAAACATACTGGGGCTGCGTTCACTTCCTCCTTTTATACCAACGGGGTGGGGAGGAGATACGCTATGCAAATTCCGCAGCCCCAAGGCATTTTCATGCCATTGGCTCGTTTTTAAATATTCGAAGCGGATTGGCTTTCTATGCGAAACCCCCAATCTCCGTCACTTCTGACGTAACTCGAAGTGACTACGAAAGGGAACTAGATTTAGCCTAATTAAAATATAAACTAATGTTTCAAAAATGTTTTATTTGGCAATTGACCATGGTATAAGCGGGTTAATGCCCTCCGAGGTGTCCATTGTCAGGTTTTAATGGACTTCGGCGGAGGCAACCGTCCTCCGCTGCGCATCGGCCGGTTCACGCCTCGCCGTCGTCCATTAAAACTTGACAATGGACACCTCATCAGGCATTAACCCTTACTTATTTTTGTCGTTGCTTACAGACAAGGTTGACAGAAGTTCGCCACTCTTGCTCCAACAGAGTATTAACTTTTCGTTATCTATCTGTGTTGCCGCTGCTGCTGACCCAGAGAGAGTTGTCATGAAACAGCTTCACAAAAGGTCTTTTAAACAGGGCCGGATTAAGAGTTCAGAGGCCCCTGGGCACAATGTCTTGTAGGCCGCCTCTTAAGCAGGCCAAATGTATATTTTGTCCAAGGACATTTTAATATGGCATTTACAGTTCTACTGACTTAAAATTAACTATACTGGATATATAGTTGTACTATACTGGAGTAAAGTTAATAAATGGTTGTTCTTTATATGAATTTGTAAAACTATGTTGGGTCGACCCTTAATATAGCATATTAAGAGGGCTCAAACATCTTTTTAGTTGAGTCTCAGTCTGCATTACATTATCAATGGTGTTTTAGGATGCCAAACAATATTATAATAATGTAATAATGATTTATATAATTATTACTATGACGTAAAATCCATATAGCCTATAAATGTACTATATAAAGGAAAATGAATATTTCAACGTATATTTTAGTCTAAATTACACTAATATAGGCAAATTAAAATAGTTTTGTCCTTATTTCTTCACTTGCACGAAATAAACCCTTGAACTTGTATTTAGTAGAAAACACCAGATGACCATGATGATCGCATCAGCAAAGTGCACACTTTTCTTTAAATCACCCAGCACTGATGCCTATTCTTAACGTCTTGTGCTGTTTTATAACGGCAAAAAGCCATATCATGGTTTCGATATTAGTTCATTGGCAAAACATAACGCTAAAGACCTTTATGTTAGGTTATACATTTTACATCTTCTCATATGTGTTGGGAAAAGGGAGAAGAGACTTCGGCAAAAGGCGGATTCAAACTTGGGTCGAGCACATCAAAAGTTGATTCACGCGCTTTGCGTAAAAGTTTAAAGCTCAAATATAAACACTGATGTCTACCGTAGCGATCACAATAGAGTAAATCAGCTTTTAATAGAAACTTGGCACTTAAAACAACACATTTATCCATTACATTGTTTCTCCACTCGGTGTCGACAAGTGACTTAAAAATGTATTTGTTATTGAATTATTTATTCAAGAGAATGTAGAACTGTATGATGCTCCTGAAATAAAACTCAGAAAGATGTGATGAATTGTTTTTGTAACTATGACTCATCTTACACATCATGTACAGTCTGTATAAGTGTATGATTGAACTTTTCCTCATAGTCTAGTGTTAAAAACAAATCACAATACATTTCAATATCGAATTGCAATATTGTAGAATCGCAACGTATCGGCACCAAAGTATCGAATTTGGAGATAGATGCATTGTCCCAGCCCTAGTAGTGTACTGTAGACAGACACTAATTTAACACAGACACTTGTTTAATTTGCACCCTGAATATGGGTTGGAGCTTTTAATTTTGAACTCTCAAAGCACACCAGACTGCTGAATTTAACCTTTAAAGAACACTAAATTTTCTTACAGGGGAGCATGCCCCCCAACCTCCCTAGAGAAACAGAGGTCCACTTCTGACACTGGGTAGTTGCACCCCTGAGTATCTCAGTAGTCTATGTATTTGAATAATGTTTAAATGTAGTCATATTTGAGAATTTGATTATGTAGCTAATTTTCATTATGTAGGTAATTTTCATTTTCTCACGAGTGCCGTCAGGGTTACTCTCTGGCCCTGTCCCAAATGGCACACTCTGAACTTGTGGACTTCCTCAGAGTCCACACTTCGGTGACGTCATGTAGTGCAGACCTATTGGGCCCTTAGCGCGAGTCCGCGAGGGTGCATTGAGAGGTATTTTTGGGACAGACTCGATCGTCACGCCGGAAACAGGAACTCACGCCTGTGAAAGCCTTATCCCTCTCCATACGGAGCTGAATAAACTTAAAGATCATCTCATCAGTCCCTTTATTAGAAATATATAATAATTATTTTTTAATGATATAAACAAATATCATTTAAAAAATTCCAGTCATCGAAAACAGGATTTATTTTATTTTCCCAAATCTTATCCATGTGAACTAAACAGCCTGCTTTTACAGTTCTATAATTGTATATAATATATAATTTATAATTGTCACAGTCTTCCATCTGCACCAGTCTGTCTTGTCATCAGCACTACACTTCCCAGGATCCTTTTGTCTCCTCTCATGAACTCACTCCCTCATCAGCCACCTGTTCCTCGTTTTGATGTTGATCTGTTTCACCTGTTTTCACTCCATTATGTTTCATTCATCTGTGTATTTAGTTCCCTCAGTTTCATTCAGTCTTTGTCGGTTGTAGTCTAATGTGAGCTGTGTTGCACCCGTGTTTCTGTCATCCTGCCTGTTTATTATATTAAAATCTATCTTTATTGTGACTTTGGACTCCTCCGGTTCCTCAGCCTGCACCGCACCCTGACAGTACGACCGACCGCAACAGTGACAGTATGGGACTTCTCCTAACCCCAGCTCTCACAACCATCAACCTGTTCCAGGACGGACGATCTTGTGAGGAGTATGTCGTTAGGTTCCTGGAGCTCTCTGCTGGGGTAAGTTGGTCGGAGGACATTCTAAAGTCAGTCTTTTGGCTGGGTTTGGACGATCATCTGTACCAGCAAGCCCCAGCAGCAGCGGTTCCAGGAACCTTTGCCGGATACCTGGACCATGTGTTGTGGTTGAGTGGGTCAGCCTTCACCGTTGGTGAGGCTGAAGATGACAGCACCACTCAACCACACACACCCACCATCATCACCACACCTGCCATCATCACCTACCGGTCAGAGCCCTCTTCTCCGCTGGTTCCGTCCAGCCCTCCCGAGCCTGTACTCCCCTCAACGCTGGCTCCGCCCAGCCCTCCCGAGTCAGATCTCCCCTCATTGCTGGTTCCGCCCAGCCCCAACGAACTCAAACTTTTCGCCCCGCTGGTTCCGTCCAGCCCTCCCGAGTCTGATCTCCCCTCATCGCTGGTTCCGCCCAGCCCCACCGAACTCAAACTTTTCACCCCGCTGGTTCCGTCCAGCCCTCCCGAGTCAGATCTCCCCTCTCCGCTGGTTTCGTCCAGCCCTCCCGAGCCTGAACTCTCTCCCCCGCTGGTTCCGTCCAGCCCTCCCGAGTCGGATCTCCCCTCATCGCTGGTCCCGTCCAGCCCTGCCAAGCCCGAACTTCCCTCATCGCTGGTCCCGTCCAGCCCTCCCGAACCTGAGCTCCCCTGAGCTCCCCCCTCGCCTGAAGGGCTCTCACCGTCGTGGCCGCCCGAAGGGCCCTCACCGTCATGGCCGCCCGAAGGGCCCTCACCGTCGTGGCCGCCCGTAGGGCCCTCACCGTCGTGGCCGCCCGAAGGGTCCTCGCATCCTGCTCCGCCCTGGCCACGCCCTCATCCTGCTCCGCCCTGTCCACGCCCTCATCCTGCTCCGCCCTGTCCACGCCCTCATCCTGCTCCGCCCTGTCCACGCCCTACTGCTCCGCCCTGGCCACTCGCTCATCCTGCTCCTCCCTGGCCACGCCCTCATCCTGCTCCGCCCAGGCCACGCCCTCATCCTGCTCCGCCCTGGAGGGCTTCCTGCTCCGGACCCGGTCCTCCACACCCCCTCCCCGTCGATGTTACGGCGTGAGGTCACGCCTTCCTGGAAGGGGGGAGTTCTGTCACAGTCTTTCGTCTGCACCAGTCTGTCTTGTCATCAGCACTACACTTCCCAGGATCCTTTTGTCTCCTCTCCTGAACTCACTCCCTCATCAGCCACCTGTTCCTCGTTTTGATCATCTGTTTCACCTGTTTTCACTCCATTATGTTTCATTCATCTGTGTATTTAGTTCCCTCAGTTTCATTCAGTCTTTGTCGGTCGTAGTCTAATGTGAGCTGTGTTGCACCCGTGTTTCTGTCATCCTGCCTGTTTATTATATTAAAATCTATCTTTATTGTGACTTTGGTCTCCTCCGGTTCCTCAGCCTGCACCGCACCCTGACAATAATGTTTAAGTAAGAACTGTTGTAATGTTTTAGCAGTGATGCTTGTTCTCAGTGTTACTTACTCAGCGTGTCTAGTTGCTGTAACCACAGGCATCAGCTTCTGAAGAACTTCATCTCCTGTGTTTTGTGGGACACTAATCGAAAATAAAAAATAATTAATAACGCTAACAATAATAATTCATATCATAAGTAAATAATACATTTTACCTTTTGTAATGAAACACTGCTTTATAAAGGACGTGTGTTAAAGTTGTTCAGTATCGTCTCGGTTACGGATGTAACCCTCGTTCCCTGAGTAGGGAACGGAGACGTTACGTCAGAAGTGACGGAGAATGGAGGTTTCGCATAGAAAGCCAATCCTCTTCGAGTATTAAAAAACGAGCCAATGGAAAAGAAATGCCATGGGTCTGCGGAATTTGCATAGGGTATCTCCGCCTCACCCCATGAGTATAAAAGGAGGAAGCGGACACCACCGCAGTATGTCTTCGCTGAGGAGCAGAGACTGAACAAAGGCGTCTACCCAGCGGTACAGCGGAAGTGGCAGGGAGACGTAACGTCTCTGTTCCCTACTCAGGGAACGAGGGTTACATCCGTAACCGAGACGTTCCCTTTCGTAGTCACTTCGAGTTACGTCAGAAGTGACGGAGAATGGGGGTCTGTGCCATCACGCCATCTTCATAGCTGTCTTCCAGTGCCCTGCGAAAGTCTGGACCCCTGAACATAGCTTATAACCAGGGATCCTACTTTGACACAGGAATACCAAGGTACACTGGGAAACATATCCCGGGAGGAACATGCTACCAGATGCCTACCGAAGGAGGACTTACAAATACACATATGGCCGTATTAGGGACTACATATGGAGATCACTGGAGCACCAACCGCAGGTGGCAGAAATTTAACTTCAGGGGTGGCAGATGGCTTGCCGAGGGAAGACACATGCTCAGAGAGGCTTACAGTGGAAATACACATGTGGGGGTTACTAGCAGGAACCATGCACATGGAGGCACCTAACCGACATCCAAGCAAGACACTGGCGTCAGCATCAACAGTGCTGGAGGAACTCAGGGCTTCCGTAGAAGGCTCAACTGAGAAAAATCACACTTATCCAGTCGGTGGAGTGGAATGGCGAGCAAGCGAAGACACCTGAGCGGGTCCAGTACTGGCCGGGTAAGCGAGTACAAGAGAGGACACAGGCTCCACTCGGAGATTATAGAATCTGGCGAATGTGTTGGGTGTCGCCCAGCCTGCAGCTCTGCAGATGTCTGCTAGCGAGGCGCCATGCGCTACAGCCCAAGAGGAAGCCACACTCCGGGTGGAGTGGGCTGTCACACCAAGGGGGCACGGACGACCTTGCTGCTGGTAAGCCAAAGCAATGGTGTCCACTATCCAGTGAGACAACCTTTGCTTTGAGAGAGCCCTTCCCTTCTGGCTCCCACCATAACAGACAAAGAGCTGGTCTGAGGTCCTGAAACACTGCGTTCTGTCTATGTAAGCACGGAGGGCGCGTACTGGACAGAGCAGTGCCAAGGCTGGGTCTGCCTCCTCCAGGGGCAGCGCTTGCAGGTTCACTACGTGGTCCTGGAAGGGAGTGGTAGGAACCTTGGGCACATATCCAGGCCGGGTTCTCAGAATCACGTGAGAGTAACCCGGCCCGAATTCCAGGCACGCTTCGTCAACGGAGAATGCGTGCAGGTCCCCTACCCTCTTAATGGACGCCAGTGTAACCAGGAGCGCTGTCTTAAGCGACAGGAACTTAATCTCGAATGATTGCAGAGGCTCAAAGGGAGGCCTCTGCAGGGCGCTAAAAACCACTGAGAGGTCCCAAGAGGGAACGAGAGGAGGGCGAGGAGGATTCAGTTCGTATCAGTTCGGAGAACCAGGTCTTGGTGGGCCAGTATGGGGCGACCAAAATGACCTGCTCCTCGTCCTCCTTGAGCTTGCACAGGGTACGTGCGAGAAGGCTCACTAAGGGAAACGCATATTTGCGTGGGCCCCGCGGCCAGCTGTGTGCCAGTGCGTCTGTGCCGAGCATGCCCTCGGTCAGAGAGTAATACAGGGTGCAATGGGATGAGTCGTGGGAGGAAAACAGATCTATCTGTGCGTCCCCGAACTGATCCCAAATCAGCTGGACCGACTGGGGATGGAGTCGCCATTCGCCAGAGACTGGACGGAGCCGTGACAGCTCGTCGGCTGCACAGTTCCGAACTCCTGGAATGTGGATAGCACGAAAGGACCTCAGGTGCTTCTGACTCCATAAGATGAGGTGGCGTGCGAGTTGCGACATACGGCGAGAGCATAGACCCCCCTGGTGGTTGATGTACGCTACTGTCGCGGTATTGTCTAAACGGACTAGTAGGTGTTGACCCTTAAGCAACTCACGGAAGCGGTGCAGGGCAAGGCGTACTGCCAGCAACTCGAGGCAATTGACATGCATGAGGCGCTGGGGTCCTGTCCAGGCGCCCGCGGCTGCATGCCCATTGCACATGGCGCCCCAACCCATGGCAGAGGCATCTGTGGAGACAACAACATTCCTGGAAACTGGTTCTAGGGGAACACCGGCCCGTAGAAAGCTGAGGTTCCTCCACGGGGTGAGGCTCTGACCAGGTCAGAGTCACTGGAACTCTGAGCGTACCGTGACGCTCTGAAGGCCCAGACGGGCTAGGTGCCGGAGCACAAGGTCTCGCAGACCTGTGTTCGCAGACCTGATCTCGAGAGTGTGCTAAGATCAGCCAGTCGTCGAGATAGTTCAGGATGCGAACCCCTTGTTCACGAAGGGGAACAAGGGCTGCCTCAACAATCTTCGTAAAGACGCGAGGAGACAGAGCCAACCCGAATGGGAGAACCGCATACTGATATGCCTGCCCCTCGAAAGCAAACCGAAGAAACGGTCTGTGTCGAGGTAAAATGGAGACATGAAAGTAGGCGTCCTTCAGGTCTATCGCTGCAAACCAATCCTGGGGCCGAACACATTCGAAAATGCGTTTGGCCGTGAGCATCCAGAACGGCAGCCAGTGAAGGGTGCGGTTCAAGATGCGCAGGTCCAGAATCGGTCGTAACCCACCGGTTTTCTTGGGGACAATAAAGTAGGGGCTGTAAAACCCTGACTTCATCTCGGCTGGAGGGACGGCCTCGATTTCACCCTTTGTCACCAGGGTAGCAACCTCCGCTCTCATGATCAGGGCATTGCCACCGACCACCGTAAAGCGGACTACCCTGAAGTGGGGAGGAGACCGTGCGAACTGAATCGCATAGCCGAGCCTGGTAGTTCGGGCGACCCAACGGGACAGATTGGGGAGCTCTAACCAAGCCCGCATGGACCGCAGGAGGGTGTCCTCGGCGGCGAGCAGGCTGAGGCTTCTGTGCCGACGGCTGGGTGGAGGCAGCAGCTGGCCGTCGGGGCAGAATATGTTTAATCGCCTCAGACTGCTTCTGAGCGGTCGAGAACTGCTGGGCAAAGTCCTCAACCGCACCGCCGAAAAGGCCAGCCTGGGATATGGGAGCGTCAAGCAGACGAGTCCGCTCAGCGTCCCGCATATCGGCCAGGTTGAGCCAGAGGTGACGTTCCTGGACCACGTTAGTGGCCATCACCTGACCCAGGGAGCGTGCGGCCACTTTCATCGCCCGGAGAGCGAGGTCAGTGGCGGCATGCAGTTCGTCAAACGTCCCTGGGTCAGTCCCGCCCTCGTGCATGTCTCTGAGCAGCTGGGCCTGGTAGACCTGCAAGGTGCCCACCCAGCCAACACAGTCATGTGGGGCCCACATTGGTCTGACCTGGGCTATCTAACTGGGACCCAGACCGTTTTGTCCACGGTTTCCATGGTGGCCCCAGATGGGTTTGCCCAGATGAAATGAACACTGCTCAGTGTGCACACTACAGGCTGTTAAATGTAACACCGAATCAGTGTGGGAGTTAATGAAATAATTAATTGATTGAATACTGATTGAGCATTATTGATGAACACCTGATTTTAATAAGCAGAGTCACTGAAGACAAGAGAAACACAAGAATTACTTGCAGCCTCAGCCTTAAATGAAATCAACTGAAGATACAGTACATTAAATCTCATAGGATCTGATTACACAACTCCACAAACAGCATTACCAGCTTCACTTATTACTAACCAGATTTACTTTATTTCTGGTAGACGTCTACAAAAGTTCTTATTGAAAATTAACTGAGGTTAAGATGTTGATTATTTATTGAAAATAATAGTTTGGTTTGATGCCACCATTATAGTGATCAGTGTTTGCTTTAGTTGGGCGCTTGACTTTTTAACATTTGCTTCTCTCTGCTCAGTTGGATCTGATTGTTATCTTGAGAACAGCAAAAGAAAATTCAATCAGATGCTATAAACTGATTGATGAGTAGAATATAATCAAGTAGTGGCTTAACTCACCAGGATGTTATTCAAAATATGTTATTCATTTTCTTTTATTGTTGTGATTCAACAGCAAGAGAACCAGCACATTTTTTTCAAATGATTTTTAAAACACCGTTTACACATTTTGTGTAGGGCTGGGCGATATATTGAACGATATTGTTATGCGCATCTCATCAGTAAAGCCGGTTCCTTGATTAGTAGTAAATCACCTTCACCTGCTTTCAGATGGAAGATATGATGCAGATATGAGTGTTAAATTAACACTCAAGAGTGTTAAAGTTAATGAGATAATTAAGTGATTAATTTAGTGATGATTGAGCATTATTGAAGACATCTGATGATAACAAGCAGAATCTCTGAAGGAGAAAATCACAAATTGTAAGTCACCGTGATAGTGATCAGTGTTTGCTTTAGTTGGGCTCTTGACCCTTATACTTCCACTTTAAATTTTGTTTGTCTGCTGTTATTGATTTATAACAGTCAAATGAACATAGAAAAGTATGATCTGATAGTGTTAGTTATGTTGTGGCATAATCATGCTGTGATCTGAAAACTGAAACTTATTCAGATGATTTGGTTAAATTTGTTAGGAACAGCTCTGGGATAATGGAGAGTATGATTATCAATAATTTCTTATAATCCAAAACGTTTAATATAAATTGTTCTGATCAAATCACTTTCAACAGAATTTATTTAGAAACACAGACATCAATAATCAGCCTGTGAATCTCAACAGTGGTGGCAATAATAATCCTTGTTGCAGTGGCTGCTGCCAATCACAACTCATTAATGGCTCCCATCATCCATTGCGGTATGAATAAATTATGATCTGAATTGCCTATGTAGTTGACTTTTCCTAATTGAATATTCTGCTCGTCACCGTTGTAGAGAAGCATTGACTGAATCTTGAGGTCTGTGTGTGCCTAAAAGACAGATTTTTTTAAACAACTTTTAAGAAATCCATTATATTATATCTCAAACTCTGGATATTTATGCATAATCACAGTTATACTGTAACCAACAGCAGAGACCACAAACATAAAGTTAAAATGATGATTGTCATAATATAACCAAAACCATTAGATCATATGTTTTCTTTGTTCATCTGGCAGTTATAACTCAGATAAAACAGCCAAACAAAATCTAAAGTTAATAATATAAGTGTCAAGAGCCCAACTAAAGCGAACACTGATCACCATAACGGTGGCTTACAATTTGTGATTTTCTCCTTCAGTGATTCTGCTTTAGGTGTCTTCAATAATGCTCAATCATCACTCAATTAATCACTTAATCATCTCATTAACTTTACCACTCTTGAGTGTTAATTTAACACTCATATCGTCCATCTGAAAGCCACTACTTGATTATATTCTACTCATCAATCAGTTTATAGCATCTGATTGAATTTTCTTTTGCTGTTCTCAAGATAACAATCAGATCCAACTGAGCAGAGAGAAGCAAATGTTAAAAAGTCAAGCGCCCAACTAAAGCAAACACTGATCACTATAATGGTGGCATCAAACCAAACTATTATTTTCAATAAATAATCAAGATCTTAACCTCAGTTAATTTTCAATAAGAACTTTTGTAGACGTCTACCAGAAATAAAGTAAATCTGGTTAGTAATAAGTGAAGCTGGTAATGCTGTTTGTGGAGTTGTGTAATCAGATCTTAAGAGATTTAATGTACTGTATCTTCAGTTGATTTCATTTAAGGCTGCAAGTAATTCTTGTGTTTCTCTTGTCTTCAGTGATTCTGCTTATTAAAATCAGGTGCTCATCAATAATGCTCAATAATTATTCAATCAATTAATTATTTCATTAACTCCCACACTGATTCAGTGTTATATTTAACAGCCTGTAGTGTGCACACTGAGCAGTGTTCATTTCATCTGGGCAAACCCATCTGGGGCCACCATGGAAACCGTGGACAAAACGGTCTGGGTCCCAGTTAGATAGCCCAGGTCAAACCAATGTGGGCCCCACATGACTGTGTTGGCTGGGCATCGCATGCATGGCTGCAGCTGCCTGTCCTGCAACTCTATAAGATCTCGCCACCATAGCTGACGAGAACCTACAGGCCTTAGACGGGTGCTTTGGATCACCACGAGAGGACGCGCTCTGCGGACACAGTTGCATCGCAACAGAGCGCTCCACCGCAGGGACCCCAGTGTACCCATGGACAGCTGCACCGTCGAGGGGGGGAAAGGCGGAGAAAGCCGACAAACGTTCACGGGAGGTCAAAGGAGCCTTCCATGACTTCGCCAACTCCTCATGCAGTTCCGGGAAGAAAGGAATTGGGGTTGGCTAAGGCTTTGCAGCGGCAGCTGCACCCAAAAACCAATCGTCCAACCGCGAGCGAACGGGACAGGGCGGAGGGTTCCACTCTAGCCCGATGCTCGCGGCCGCCCGAGACAGCATAGCAGTCATTTCGGGATCCGATACGGGCAACGCTGAGTCTCCCGAGGGAGGCAACGCAGCCGCATCATCACTTCCCAATAGTGATGGCCGGTTCGTGAACGAATCGTTCTTTTGAACCGGTTCTTTTTAGTGAACCGGTCGAATCAGTACACTAAATCGGACTGAATCGTTCGAAACAGTTCGCGTCTTGTGTCAGCGCTAAACCACAAGTTACTAAAGTTACTCACTTTCAGACATGCCTGACAGTCCCTCCGAATCGAAATAAACCAATATCCATTAGTACATTTTATTCAGTAACTCAAAAACTTCACTGAACGGAGACATATATTGGTGCTGAGAGAAGTGATGAGCACGAGCAGCTGATACTGCGCATGCGTGTACTACCGAACATACAGGTACAGCGGTCGGATAACCAGAACCGAGAACTGTTTCTTTCGGACACGTTCGACATACTGAGAACTGATGAGTTGATGAGCTGAGCATGCGTGCATTTTTTTCTGAGGGACGAAATATACGTTTCCATGTCTTTAGTTGAACATCAGTAAGTGTAACAAAATAAAACATTTTGGAAACATGTTTATCACATTACTGTATCACTGTATTATTTTAACGATTGGAAATAATGATTGGATTCTAAAACTGTCAAACTACTAAACATTTATTATTAAATAACATTTTCAGGAACAGCTAGCTCATTTAATTTCTAAGTAACAATATAAATCATTGATGTAAACTCTTGCCAAGGTTTGGTGCACTGCTTAGTAAATGTTTATAATGTGTTAACATAACGAATTAGTTTAATTCGTTATGTTAACACATTATAAACATGATATACACTGTATAGACTACAGAAGGCTATATTGGAGACAGACATGCATCGATTTTTTAGTTTTGTCGACTGTATATTCAGGTTTCAGGTCAGCACACAGCTATGCTATGGTTCTCGAGTCGAGAACTGGTTGTTGCAGTTCTTGAATCACTTGTACAGAACCAAGAACTGTTTCTTTCGGACACGTTCGATACGGAGAACCGATGAGCTGGAGATACTGCGCATGCGTGATAGCACCGTCTCTGAACAGAACTTTCTTTTAGCCGGCTGATCCTGTGCTGATATACGAGTACGCAGTAGTACGGGTGAACCCAGGACTTAAATGAGAGGGCGAATCGGCGAAAAGTAAGTTTATTTAATAACAAATAAAATGATGAAGACCATTTATGCATTTTATATATTTAAAACATGTAAAACATCCGCGTTAGCACATCGCCTAGGCTGCAGCAGGGTTCGTTTTCAAAATGTAAATGTAAGAAACTTATCCAAGATGATTATGACAATGCATACTATTATTTAACTGAAGTTGTGATTACAAATGCCCTTTAATTTGAAGTATTTTTTTTTTTTTTTTAATTTGAAGTATTTTTATCCGAAAACGAACTGTCCGAAAGAACCGGTTCGCGGAAAAGAACCGGACTTCCCATCACTACTTCCCAATGACTCAGGCTCGCCTTGTGATGCCGCGATCGACATCGCGTCCTCCTCTGGAGCCCCAAAAGAAACACGCGGGACTTCCGTAGAAAGCCCCGCCTGAATGCTCAGTGATGGTGTCACTGAGCCCACACCAACACTGGAGAGCCGCTCGTCTCGAAGAGGGTGAGTCACTTATAACTCAGATCTTTTGGCTTGTGTAGTGAAGATATGCTCTTGGCTCCGAAGCGAAAACATACTGCGGTGGCGTTCGCTTCCTCCTTTTATACTCACGGGGTGAGGCGGAGATACGCTATGCAAATTCCGCAGATCCATGGCATTTCTTTGCCATTGGCTCGTTTTTTAATACTCGAAGAGGATTGGCTTTCTATGCGAAACCCCCATTCTCCGTCACTTCTGACGTAACTCAACGTGACTACGAAAGGGAACTATAACTGTAGAAGTCTCGTATTCAGCAACACAGATTTGTTTTCTCTTTTTCTTGTCAATGTCGTTTGTCAAGGTCTATTAGTCTACATTTACATTACAACACTATTCTGACATATCAGATTGTGTCTTGTCAAATGCGTATATTTTCATGAATCAAGAAGTATTTTGTGTTAAACAAGTTGTTTTTGAAATGAGAAGTAATAATGATAGTCACATTACCTGGGGAAGCAGCACTGGCGCGCACTCAAACACACACACATACCTCATTCATCCACGTCTCGTTCCTCCCTCACCGCCACTAAGCGCGTGCACACGAGATGCTGATCGCACACCTCATTCATCCAATATTATGAAGCTGCAGACTCGGAGCCTGCATCTACAGTCCCCCACCGAGAGTCCCGCATTCTCAGACCCCTCGTTTTTCGAACACAGCGCCTCCTGCTGTTCAAAAGATCGAATAACACCCACACATAGAGTACGGCGCACGATTATCCAAATGCAATATTGCATTTGCAATATTATGGTCTCCAAATAAATTATCCAATAAATATTTGCGTTCCCTGCTTAATGCATGTGCCAAAAAAAACTAATTCTTACTGATGGAAGGGATACAATTACAGATTGAACTGTCTTCAGAAAAATATTATGTGATATTATATTTCTACAATGTTTTTTTTTATATTTTTTTATTCAAATTCCAATTTTTCTTTCAGTTCAACCTATAATGGTCTAATTAACATTACCATGCTAACAATATCATGCTTACAATAGGCTATCTTGTTTTTTGATATTTTTAATGCGAAGCAAAACAAATCAGAATAGACAAAACACCAATAATAAACAATTCTGTACTTTATTTAATGATCACCTAAACATCATCTTGCTGTAAAGAAAAAAGGAAGAAAAAACTGTGTTTGTGACTTTACATTGCGTCTTCAATTGCATTAAAAAAACTCATTTATAAGTCGCTTTGCATAATCATAAAATGAGTTGCTGGATTCGGCAGGGGCAACTTCATCGATGTATGTTGTACCCTGGAATAGCCTACAACATACAGTAGGACCGATAGCACATGTCTTATGGTGTTTCAAAAAGGAAGAAAAAAAAGAAAAAAGATGTTTGCAAATGTTAGCTACACTCTTAAAATGGATGTGTTAAAAACAACACAACCTGTGTTATATCTTAACACATCTGTGTGTTTAGTTAAGGACAACACATTTTGTGTTACTTTTAACTCAACCAGTGTGTTATTGTTCTTAACACGGAGTGTGATTTCACTAAGTTTGCACTTTGAATTAGATTAAAATGTAGCAACTGACAAAATATTGTGTGTAAATAAGTTTTATTTACACTGGTGCACTCTTATAAAATGATTTTGTAAATAACACAACCTGTAAAAAGAGATGTCAAAAATGACACATGCTGTGTAGATTTTAACACATAAAGTGTGTGTGCTTAGGGACAACACATTTTGTGTAGATTTTAACACATGCTGTGTAGATTTTAACACATGTAGTGTGTGTGCTCAGGGACAACACATTTTGTGTAGATTTTAACACATGTTGTGTAGATTTTAACACGTTTTGTAGATTTTAACACATTTAGTGTGTTTGCTCAGGGACAACACATGTTGTGTCAAATTTAACACACAATCTGTGTCGTTTCTTTACACATCTCTGTGTTTATAAGGATTACACATTTTGTGTTACATTTAACACAACTAATGTGTTAGACAGCAGCAGTGTGTTGTTGAAACCTTTTACACACTAATGTGTTATAGTAACACAACTTGTGTCAGATATGCGTCACATGTGACTGTAGTCGGAGAGTATTTGCCAGAGTTACTTCCCGTGTGCTTACAAAAGTGTTTGGATGAACACTGACACGTATTGGTAACTTGTGTTTATGTAGTCCAGTGATGTTTAATAGAGTTTGTTTGAACATTTGGATCTTTTAAACATCATTAATCTACATAGACAAGCTCTTATTGAGAATTAACAGAGGTTTAATGTTTCATTTCAGTTTTATTTCAAGTCACCATAATCGTGATTAATGGCTCCTTTATTTGGGCTCTTGACCCTTTACTCTTGTTTTAGTGTTTCTCTGCCTGCTGTAACTGTATTTTAATAAAATACATCTGTTATGGTGATAGAAAATATGATCAGATGGTTCTTGATGATGTCATAATCAGCAAGTTATGATCAAGTTTTTGAGTATATGGATGGAGTGCTTTATTTTAATGATTTATTGTAGTGATGGGAAGTCCGGTTCTTTTCCGCGAACCGGTTCTTTCGGACAGTTCGTTTTAATGAACTGGTTCAAAAAACCGGTTCACCAGTTCTTTTACGTCATCACGTAATGACGTCAATTCTATCATCCCGGCGGATAAAAATACTTAAAATTAAAGGCATTTGTAATCACAACTTCAGTTAAATAACAGTATGCATTGTCATAATCATCTTGGATAAGTTTCTTACATTTACATTTTGAAAACGAACCCTGCTGCAGCCTAGGCGATGTGCTAACGCGGATGTTTTACATGTTTTAAATATATAAAATGCATAAATGGTCTTCATCATTTTATTTGTTATTAAATAAACTTACATTTCGCCGATTCGCCCTCTCATTTAAGTCCTGGGTTCACCCGTACTACTGCGTGCTCATGTATCAGCACAGGATCAGCCGGCCGAAAGAAAGTTCTGTTCAGAGACGGTGCTATCACGCATGCGCAGTATCTCCAGCTCATCGGTTCTCCGTATCGAACGTGTCCGAAAGAAACAGTTCTCGGTTCTGTACTAGTCTTGATTCAAGAACTCCAACAACCAGTTCTCGACTCGAGAACCATAGCATAGCTGTGTGCTGAGCTGAAACCTGAATATACAGTCGACAAAACTAAAAAAATCGATGCATGTCTGTCTCCAATATAGCCTTCTGTAGCCTATACAGTATATATACATCATGTTTATAATGTGTTAACATAACGAATTAAACATATATGTTTAATTCGTTATGTTTACACATTATAAACATTTACTAGTGCACCAAACCTTGGCAAGAGTTTATATCAATGATTTATATTGTTACTTAGAAATTAAATTAGCTGTTCCTGAAAATATTATTTTAGTATAATAATAAATGTTTAGTAGTTAAACAGTTTTAGAATCCAATCATTATTTCCAATCGTTAAAATAATACAGTGATACAGTAATGTGATAAACATGTTTCCAAAATGTTTTATTTTGTTACACTTACTGATGTTCAACTAAAGACATGGAAACGTACATTTCGTCCCTCAGAAAAAAATGCACGCATGCTCAGCTCATCAACTCATCAGTTCTCAATATGTCGAACGTGTCCGAAAGAAACAGTTCTCGGTTCTGTACTGGTTATCCGACCGCTGTACCTGTATGTTCGGTAGTACACGCATGCGCAGTATCAGCTGCTCGTGCTCATCACTTCTCTCAGCACCAACATATGTCTCCGTTCAGTGAACTTTTTGAGTTACTGAATAAAATGTACTAATGGATATTGGTTTATTTCGATTCGGAGGGACTGTCAGGCATGTCTGAAAGTGAGTAACTTTAGTAACTTGTGGTTTAGCGCTGACGCAAGACGCGAACTGTTTCGAACGATTCAGTCCGATTTAGTGTACTGGTTCGACCGGTTCACTAAAAAGAACCGGTTCAAAAGAACGATTCGTTCACGAACCGGCCATCACTAATTTATTGTTAGTTCTGAAAGTTTTGTAAAACTACATCCAGCAATCAAAAAGTGCAGAATGACAAAAAAAGTTTAAAGCTACAACAGAAACCAGTCAAACACAGATATCAAGAATCAGCGTATGGATCTCAACAATGGTGACAAACGAAAAATTCAGGCCGCAATGCATGCTGGGACTTATGGATGAGCTTCATACTAGAGACATGAAGCTTTGCCACCATTGTTGAGAGTCATATGCTGATTCTTGATGTCTGTATTTGACTAGTTTCTGCTGCAGCTTTAAACGTTCTCTAAACATATATTTTTTAAGAATTATAGCATGAGGTAGCATACACCATAATATCATGTAAAACTGAGTATCTGTAATCAAATATAAGTGATCAAATATAAGTTATCTCTTAAACATTAAACTTCTCTTGCTATGTTAAAAAAACAACTTCTGGACCCAAATCTGTAAAAACGTCTATCTCATGTCCAAAAATGCGAATCTTCAGTTAATACAATACAAAATACTCCACAGAACACATTACACAGGCAATAGATTAGCTAAAATGGGTTTCACATCAGAAGTTTGCACACATTGCAATCAAAATTCTACAGATACATACATCCATGCAACCTGGCACTGCACTCCAATCAAACACTTTTGGGAAGAGGTCACACAATCACTATCCACTATAGTTGGCTGCCACATCCCATTGTCGCCTTCCCTTTGCTTGCTGGGGGACCTCACAATAATCACTGATAAAACTATAAACTCTAAAATACTCCTCATAGCGCTAACCATCGCCAAGAAAACTATCCTCATGAACTGGAAAACCAGAAATAAATTACACATTAACATTTGGAAAAATCTTATTACAGACTTCATTGCAATGGAACTCGCATCTCCCCTTCATAATTACACATCTGAAACTGACCTCTACCGTCCAACACTTTCTGACCTCTTACAGCTATGAATCCCTTCTCTGTTCTTAACTCAGACTATAACCAACCCACGAATATTTGTGCATTTTAGTTGTTCGAACTTGTTTTTGTTATCATTGTTATTGCTATCTTTACTGTCACTGTTATGATTACTATTTTCACTTTTATTTTATTTTTTGTTGTTTCATTGTTGTAATTGCTGTTGTTGCTGTCTTTTGCTCTCACCGTTGTGATCACCACTGCCATCATCATTGTCATTTATTATTATTATTACTACTATTATTATTATTATTATTATTATTATCATCAATATTGCCATTGTCAATGCTGTAGAATTAGAATGTAGAACTAGAATTAAGCATCATTGTCATCACTAATGCAATAACTTCCCCCTTATCTTTTCATGGGTTTTTAATGCACCACAACATAGAAAAGGAAAAAAAAAAAAAAAAAAAGAATAAGTATATTTGGAAAAACATCGCAAACACCAAGGCAGGCAAGACAGGCGAGAAGTAGTTTCAACGGGACAGCATCTCTGGCCCAATTTGAGACATTCTCGCACTGTACTCCCTCTTTTAATGCACTTTAGACATTGCACATAACACACACACACACAAAAAAAAAAAAAAAAACAGAAAAATAGGAAAAGATAGGGACTGATGAGATATGGGGGAAGGTGGTCTTATATTATATTATATTATTATATTATTATATTATCATATTTTGTACAGGATTGACAATGGCAATTGTTACATAGGAGGAAGGATGGAAATAAAAATCTACAAAAACAATATGGGCAGTATGGTGGTAGTGGGGAGTGATGGTAAGGACAATGGTAATAAATAATAAATGGTTACTTTGTGTACACACGCATACACATACCCACGCTCATACACGCTCACTTACACACTTAGATCAAACACTTAAATCACTCTTGCCACTGCTGGAATTATGGATTTACAAGATTGCTCACTACTGCACTATGTTGGTTTGTTTGTATGTATGTCTGACTGTTAATTAAAAAAAAAAAAAAAAAAAAAAAAAAAAAAAAAAAAAAAAAAAAAACATCATGTTGAAAACTGATCATTTAATGATCTTTTTCCTCAAGATAATTTCAACTGTTTCAGATGTGCAATATAAATACACAGAAACAGCAAACAGAGAAACGAATGATAAAGAATGAAGGGTCAAGAGCCCAAATAAAGCTGCCACTAATCACGATTCTGGTGACTTCAAAACAAACATTCAATGAATCGTCAACACAAAACCTGGTAATTCTCAATAAGTGTTTCTGTAGACGTCTGACAGAAATAAATTGTTTGTTATAATAAATTAGTTATTAATAACAAGTGAAATCAGCATTTGAAAAAACATTGAAACCGAGGCATGATGTGATTGGCTGCCAAAAACACTCATTAATCTGAAGTTTTTTTATGAATTAAGATTTTATTTATTTATTGTAATGTATTGTTTCGTTTATTTTAGAGCTTGTTATGGGATACCATATAAAATATACTACCTCTAATTAGGTTCATAAACACAAACTTCCCTCCACCCATTAAAATTCTGTCCAGTTACATTTTAACACACATTGTGTGTTAAAACCTACACAACTTGTGTCAAAATACCATCAACACATGATGTGTGTTGTTTTTTAACACATCTCTTTTTAGAGTGTACCATGTTGCACTGCTCTGTTGAAGTGTCCCTTGAGATGTTTTTGAACTTTGGACAACTTTGTGGGTTTGAAATATATGGGGGCACAGAATGGGCAGTGAAAATAACTGCAGCATTTATGACATTTCTACAAAAAGTCCAAGGTTAAAGGCTAACGTTAGCTGTCTAAATATTTTCGGGGGGAAGACGGCGAAAAAACATACATTAATGGCTCAAATCTAGTTACAAACTATCTTTACAAATATTAAATGGACTATTCATATGTTGTATCGATGAGCTAAATTAGTTTTATTAAAAAATAAATCAAACGAGTAGGCTACTACGATTCGCTAAATAAAATTGAAGATAGCCTACTCACGTTTTGGCTTAAGTTCTTCACATGTTCTTCACATGTTATCCGATACAATTTGAAAGGAGGCGCTGTGTTCGAAAAACGAGGGGTCTGAGAATGCGGGACTTTGGGTGCAGGGGGACTGTAGATGCAGGTCTCCGAGTCTGCTGCTTCATACTACTCCATTCATCTTCATCTTGTTCACACACACACACACACACACACACACACACGAGATGCTGATCGCAAATGGACATTCACCCGTTACTCCACTGTCCCTTCCAGATCCATTTCCTGGTCATTTCATACACTTACACTGCACTGTCTCGTCGTTTCATCCCTGTGTTTCTTCTTTGTGTGTGTGTGTGTGTGTGCGTGCGTGTGTGTGTGTGTGTGTTTGTGTGAGTGTGTGTGTGTAGTGACTCTTCCAGCAGACAGTAGAGCTGAACGCCATCAAGGACATTCACTGTTGTATCAAGTCTACTTTGGCCGTCCGCGTGACGTCATTATCATCATCAGGAGGATCCACAGACGTCCACTTGCTGTCACTATTAAAACTTCATTTTGGAAAAATATTTCTATTAACTTGCTGTTTTATTACTGCAATACAGTGAATGACAGCCATCTGTGTCTCCCAGTGTCTTACATTAACACAAATAGATCTGAATTAAAGACACAAAATGAAGTCTGTCTTCAAAAGATCCTTCAAACTGAGACGGCCTTCAGAGGCGCTTGATGACGTGGCAGTCGAGATATGCAGCCTTACTAGGACACAGCCACGGTTTGAGAAACACCCGCAAATTATGGACAATATCCCACAAATCAGTCTGAGCCCGTGATTTAAACACCTCTGATCTCTGAGTTTCTCTTTCTTCATAATGTTTTAGACTGTAATGATTGCACTCAGTGTTACTTACCCATCATTACTGCCTCCAATTAATCTCTTAAGGTTAAACCTCTTCAGTGTCTCCTCTGAGGACAACAACACAAACACTAAAGCTGACCACTGAGACGAGGAGAGTTTCACAGCACGTAAACCTCCATATGACCTTGTATGAGGTTGAGCTTCGTTGACTAGAGAAAGATCACCCAGTTCATTCAGACAGTGAAACAGATTGATGTATTTCTCTGGAGAGGGATTCTCACTGATCTTCTCTTTAATATAGTCAACTGTTTCCTCATTGTTGTGAGAGCTGTTTGCTGTCTGTGTCTTTAGTTCTTGTAAGAGACTCTGATTAGACTCCACTGACAGACCCAGAAGGAAACGAAGGAAAAGGTCCAGATGCCCATTTCTACTGTGTAAAGCCTCATCCACAGCTCTCTGATGGAGATCAGATAGGGACACTTTGCCTCCATTAGTTGGTTTGGTAATCTGGTCAAACACATTGATGTTGTTGATAAAGGAGAGATGCACATATAGAGCTGCTAGATGTTCCTGAATGCTCAGATGAACAAAGCAGAAGACTTTCCCCAGACACAAGCCCAACTCCTCTCTGAAGATCTGAGTGCACAATCCTGAGTAAACTGATGCTTCTGCCACATCAATGCCACACTCGCTCAGGTCTTCCTCATAGAAGATCAGGTTGCCTTTCACAAGCTGCCGATACGCCAGTTCCCCCAGTTTGACGATCATGTCTTCATCTTTCACTTTCTTCTCATAGTCCTTCTCATGTTTGATGTTGGTCTGAATGAGCAGGAAGTGTGTGTACATTTGAGTGAGAGTCTTGGGAATCTCTCGTCTCTCTGCTTCACTGCACATCTCCTCTAGAACAGTGGCTGAGATCCAGCAGAACACTGGGATGTGGCACATAATAAAGAGGCTCCTTGAGGACTTCAGGTGTGAGATGATCCTGTGGGCCAGACTCTGATCACTGATCCTCTTCCTGAAGTATTCCTGCTTCTGTGTGTCACTGAAGCCTCGTACCTCTGTCACTCGATGGACACACTCAGAGGGACGAGATCCGCTGCTGCTGGTCTGGAGGTGATCCAGATGAGAGACGAGGGAAGCAGATTCCCCACAATGAGGTTCGTCAGCAGCTCGTCCACTGAGGCTGATTCAGTCACATCACACAACCTCACATCGCTCTGAAAATCCAGAGACAGACGACACTCATCCAGACCATCAAAGATGAACAGCACTTTATACTCATCACTGGATATGGC
This sequence comes from Pimephales promelas, assembly GCF_016745375.1. Next base: position 197,259 of record NW_024121259.1, on the reverse strand, counting down.
CATTTCTCTGCTTTCAGGGAAGAAGCGATGAAGAAGATCTGAAAGACTGAGTGTTTTTGTCCTTCATCAAGTTGAGCTCTCTGAAAGCCAGTGGAAATATGAGCTGGACGTCCTGATTCTCTTTCCCTTCAGCCCAGTCCAGGATGAGCTTCTGCACAGAGACTGTTTTTCCAATGCCAGCGACTCCCTTTGTCAGCACAGTTCTGATGGGTTTGTCTTGTCCAGGTAAAGGTCTAAAGATGTCACTGCATTTGATCGCTGTGTCCTCTGTTTCTGCTCTCCTGGACTGTGTCTCAATCTGTCTCACCTCATGCTCATTATTGATCTCTCCACTTCCACTCTCTGTGATGTAGAGCTCTGTGTAGATCTCATTCAGGAGTGTTGGCTTTCCCTGCTTTGATATTCCCTCACACACACACTCAAACTTCTGTCTCAGATTTGATCTCAGTGTGTTGAGGACTTCAGCAGCTTTAGAGTCATGGCTGGAAGATTACAATAACACATTATTACACACGTCAGATGAGTAAATAACCATGAATTACAAAATTGATTATCTGTATTATGGGACACATCAATAGGTTTCTGAAATATTTCTATCATTAATCATGTGTTTGAGTTATAGAAATAATATACCTGAGATCAGACTGTGTTTCTCCACTCTTAAACACTTGTGGTTTCTCCATAGACCAGTCACTCTTCACAGACACACAGCTGGACTCTGGGTTTGAGCTCTTCTGCTGGACTGAACTGGTTTCAAAACTAAGTAAAATAAAAAACATGCAGACTTATAAATGTTGTGCACTTTTACTGGAATCTTCGGTCTTAGGAAAGACCAGGGAGTGTTGTAACACATTTGCTTTAACACCTGTATCTCAGTGGGGTTTTGCAGATGTTTTGTCTTGATGTGAAACAATTGTAGATTTCAACAAACCAAACAAATACACTTTCTGAACCAGCAGTTAGAAAAATCTGCTCAATTTTCCACCTACTACATATGATATAAAGGTGGAAAACATCTCAGCTTACATTTACTTAATGTAACAGACTGATGGACTGATAAATGTTGCTAATAATTATAACTTGTTTCTTAGAAATGATAGGGGAGAGCGGGCACAAACTAACACTTTTAGATTTTATTTTATTTTATTTTTTCGGTTTGTGCAAATCCAGTTGGGGTTCAGAGTATTTATTTTTTCCCATTAATTTACACACACCTGGTACACTTATGTGGTTTTATTTCATTAATTCAGTGTATACTTTTTCTTTATTTTCACTGAAAGAATGAAAGTGGAACGTGACAACATGCCCCATAGGTGAGGCACATCGTAACATGATCTCTCAGATTTGTATATATGATAGATTATGATAGATTAAAATGTTAATCTATCATATAGACATGTCAAATCCAAAAAAATATACTAAAATATTTTGTCAATAAAATACAATTATTAACTTTTTAATATAAAATAATGGACGCTGTATATTAATAATAATTTCATCAAATATAAAATACTATAAGCACAACATAGAAGTGATATACCTGAGATTAGGCCATTTGTCTCCACACTTAAACTCTATTGGCTGATCCATAGAGCGGTCACTCTTCACAGACACACAGCTGGACTCTGGGTTTGAGCTCTTCTGCTGGACTGAACTGGAACAGAGAACAGATGCACTTTAATCCTCTACATTACTGTGTTCATTCTTTATGGGAGGAACCATATTAATATTTAAACATTTATCTTTCATTATTTTTTTCCATATTATTTTTAGTTGAAAGTACCTGCGTCCTGGAGAGAAATCTCCATCTCTGGATGCTTGTGAATCAGCCATGATGAAGATCAGGAGAATCTGATGAGTTTGATCTCCTCCACTGACTCTGATGAAGAAACATTCACACACAATATTAAATGATTAAATTAACCAACCTTCATAATTTAGCTGAACATATCTGAAGTGTGTGAGTAGGATCATGTGACTTCACACATATGCTGTTAAAGGGTTAGTTCACCCAAAAATGAAAATTCTGTCAGTATTTACTCACCTCCATGTTGTACAACCCCCGTAAGACCTTCGCTCATCTTCGGAACACAAATTAAGATATTTTTGATGAAATCTGAGAGCTGGATCACTCCTGTATACTAGTCCATAGGCTTCTTGAGGGATTGAAACTTGCTGGCCTCGAAAAGTTATATAAGACATCGTTAAAATAGTCCAAGTGACTACAGTGGCTAAATTTTAACTTTATCAAGCAACGAGAATACTTTTTGTTCGCAAAAACAAACAAAAATAACGACTTTATTTCAACTATTCACTTCCTTCTCTATGGGCCTGTAGTCTGTTAACGTAGTGTGATTGCGTAAAGCTACGTCACACGTAGGCTCACTATTGGCCGACGCTGGTCATGTGTGCGATGCGTGTGACGTACAATAACAGAAGCTTACGCTATTAAACTAGTAACCTGACTCGAGGCAGAGAAAGAAGTAAATGAATAGTTGAAATAAAGTCGTTATTTTTGTTGTTTTTTGCGCACAAAAAGTGTTCTCGTCGTTTGATAAACTTAAGATTGAGCCACTGTAGTCACTTGGACTATTTTAACGATGTCTTTAATGACTTTTCAAGGCCAGCAAGTTTCAATCCCTCAAGAAGCCTATGGACTAGTATACAGGAGCGATCCAGCTCTCAGATTTCATCAAAAATATCTTAATTTGTGTCCCGAAGATGAGCGAAGGTCTTACGGGTTTGAACAACATGAGGGTGAGTAAATACTGACAGAATTTTCAATTTTGGTTGAACTAACCCTTTAAACTCCTGAAAAATCAGGAACATCCCCAAACACAAAAGAAACATTGACGTGACAGAAACCCTTTATTAAAAATTCATATAAAATATGCTCGTCGTGGCTGACGTGAACCAGCGGTGAAGACGACGAGGGCTTCGCGGGTAAAGTACACTCGGCAGGTGTCGAGTAGAATAAGCGCGCAGTAGAGAAGAAGTCTTCCAAGGAACAAGCCTGAGCGATATACCTGTCAAGAGTCCAGTTGGTAAGGTCCCGCGGCATCCATCGAGCGATCTCATAATCCAGCCCATTCCGAAACAGGCCCATGAGCTGGATATAATCTAGCGCTCCCAGATGGCAAATGGTCAGGAAATCCTTCGCGTACCTTTGGACAGACTGGCCCTTTTGCAAGAATGACGACAGGTATTCTATCAGAGCCCGGTTGCTGACGACTGCTGGACCCATTTTGAGGTTTGTTGTTCTGTGACGTTGTGCGGAGAAATAGAGCTGAGGCTGGATCCTAGTGATGGCAGTGTGACGCTGAAGCTTCGATACGTGCTTCGAAACCCTGAACTACAAACCTAGAGAACCACTGCTTCAAAGCTTGCTTTGGTGCGAAAAAAATCATGTGACATATGACGTCCGAAGCAGCAAGTGCTTCATTGCCTGAATGAATCATTTGACTGGTTTGCGGTCCAATCAGGTGATTCACTGGAACGGCGCGTCTCGCCAGCATCATCTGTTCCTTGTGAGCGAGTGTTTTCCAAGTCTGGAGAGGTTGTGAGCAAAAAAAGAAACCGACTCAGTCCAAAAACTGTTGAAAAAATAATGTACCTCAATAAAAATCTTTGAGTGTTCCCCATCCCAAAAATCACCCCCTGCCATTTACACAAGCACACCCAACCTATGCCATATTTTCCCAGCACTCTCTCCTAAATAACACATACATTTATCAATTTTAATTTGTAAATAGAACATTATGCTCAGCATTAGCGTGTGCATCAAAGAGTTTTCAAAGGAAATATAGTTAAAAATCCAAGGGTGATCTTAGCAAAGATGCTTCAGAACTAAAGTAGTTTCTCCAATACTGCTCACTGATTAATTTGACTGATTAATTGCAGCCTTGCTTTTCGTCAGGAGAGGTCGCTGCAACTGAAGCTTCGAGTAATGAACCCATTTTTGAACCAATTGGCTCAAGTGGTTCAGTGCTTCACAAAAGCTTCATTTGGCCATCACTACTGGATCCAAACGCAGTGTAGCTTTAATCACAAACTTGAAACAGGAAACAAGACAAGAAGCAAGACTCGAGAATACAAAAACACCAACGTTCACATACATAAATTCAACAACCAACCAAGACAGGGCAGAAACACAGGGCTTAAATAATCAAGGACAAACAAGCTAGACAAGATAACAAGGGGGCGTGAGAAATACGAAACACCTGGGACAAATAATCGACGGGGAATCACTAATAACGAAAACACACAAAACCACATCATGACACATATGTTGTGGAATATATTTTAAATATATTTAAAATTGTATGGAAATATACGAATAAAATATATGTATAGATATGTGTTCAATACATTGTGGAATATATTTTAAATATACATATAATTATATGGAAATATATAAATAAAATATATGTATAGATATATGTTCCATATGTTGTGGAATGTATACCTATATTTACAATAGTAGCCTATGGAAATATATAAATAAAATATATGTATAGATAATATGTGTTCAATATATTGTGTGTGACGATCTGCGGCTGGAGTGCCCACTTGTGCCTCTGGTGTTTGATTATCTTGTTGACTGCACATGTCTTAAGCCTGAGTGGCCTTTTGTCCTTTGCTGAGTTTTGTAAGTGTCATACTGTATGCTGAGCGTTTTCCTAGTTCCTAGTTTCTTGTTTCTTAGTGTCAGTTTCACAGTTCCTGGACTCCCTGCCTGTATCTGGTTTTCCCGTTTGCCTTATCCCTGCATGGTATGTTTGCTGATCTGGACTGCTAACCTGGTTTTGACTTCTGCCTGTTCTCTCGTACCTGTTCCTGGATCTTCCTCTCAATAAAGCCTGCATTTGGATCACCTCTGTCCCTGCCTGTTCCATGTGCAGTTCCATGACATTGTGGAATATATTTTAAATATATGTATAATTGTGGAAATATATAAATACAATATAGAAGACAATATATTGCAGACAATCTCAGAGATTTGTATATACACTATACCGGTCAGAATTTTTAGATCAGTAAGATTTTTTTTATGTTTTAAAAAATGATGTCTCTTCTGCTCACCAAGGCTGCTTTATTTGATGGAGAAAAAAAAATGACAAACAGTAATATTGTGAAATATTATGACAATTTAAAATGACTATTTTAAAAGAAGAAAAGACTATTAAAAATGTCTATTTTAATATATTTTAAAATGTAATTTGAAAGCTGAATTTTCAACAACACTACTGTTGCTGATTACACATCAGTTTTCAGTGTCACATGATCCTTCAGAAATCATTCTAATATGCTGATTTTATGCTCAAAAAACATCAATTATTATTTTCAATGTTGAAAACAGTCGTGTACCATTTTCCCCCCCCAAAATTCTATGATGAATAGAAAGTTCAAAAGAACAGCATTTATTTAAAATATAATATTTTCTAACATTATAAATGTCTTTACTGTAACTTTTGATCAATTTAACTCATCATTGATGAAAAAAATAAATTCTTACTGACCCCAAACTTTTGAATGGTAGTGATTAATGTTACAAAAGCTTTCCATTTCAGATCAATTCTGTTCTTTTGAACTTTCTATTCATCAAAGAATCCTGAAATAAAAAATGTAAAAAACTGTTTTCAACATGGATAATAATCAGAAATGTTTCTCTAGCATCATATTATAATAATTTTTTGTAGGATCATGTGACATTGAAGACTGGAGTAATGATGCTGTAAATTACACTTCACTATATCTTCACATAGAAAACCGGTGTTTTAAATTGTAATAATATTTCACAATATTACAGTTTTGTTTGTTTTGTTTTTTTGTCTTTTTTATCAAATAATTGCAGCCTTGGTGAGCAGAAGAGACTTCTTTTAAAAGCATAAAAAATATTACCGATCTAAAACTTTTGACCGGTAGTATATATATATATATATATATATATATATATATATATATATATATATATATATATATATATATACATGGGCTATATATGATATGACATGCATGGCATAGCTATTTAGCTCAATTAAAATATCTTTAATAATTTACAAATAATTACTTCAACTCCATTACACTAATATGTTTTATTGAAACATGCTTTTCCACAGTTCCCTAAGGTCCTTGAAAGTTTATTTATTCCTAATTATTTGTGCATTTTGTTTACAGATATTTTATTTATATTTCATAACAGCACTGCTGAAAGTTTGAAATAGACATTGCCATTGGTCATTGAAATTCCTTTAATTTATATTGTGTAATTTGTATATTTTCTGTTCAATGGTACTCTTTAAAAATGTTGCACTGTTAATAAATGTAGTCAATCACATTTCCTTTGTCTGACCATATGCAAGGAGTTTTGTGGTTTTAGCTCAAATTGGGTTTAGTATCTGTGTCTGATTTAAAAAAATAAAGGTGGCTTTTGATAGATTACCCATTAGTCTGTGTTAATATGTGGTATAAAGGTTTGCATATATATTGCAGGTTGAATATTTATTAAGTATTCATATATTTTAGATGTTACATGAACTTATACTGAATACTATATCACTGTATACATTGCACTGTATGTGTCATGGTGTGGGGTTTGTCTTGTTCCTTGTTCTTGTCTGTCATGTGATTCCCTGTTTGTCATGTGATCCTGCCATGTGTCTCGTCCCATGTTCAGCTGTTCCCCATTATGTTGATTAGTCTTCCCAAGTGTTTCAGTTTAACCACACCCCCTTGTTATCTTATAAATCAACAGGAACACCCAAGGCACGCTCTTTAGAAAAGTTGAAAAGCCTTTATTTCTATGGCTTGGTCATATCATATCAACACTATAAAAACACTCCCACAGTTTTCAGCATTCAAGCCTTCGTCCGGGAGCCCTTGTTATCTTGTTTAGCTTGTGTTCACTTGTGTTTAAGCCCTGTGTTTTAGTTCAGTCCTTGTGAGTTCTTAATGTTTGTTGTCTCATTGTTCCCGTCCTGAGTTCCCTGCTCCTGTTTTGAGTGTTCTGTCGTGTACCCTGGTTTACCTGTTTGTTTGTTTGTTTATTGAAGTGCTTGCGATTGGACTCAATCTCTGCTTCATTCCTGCCTGCATCGTTACAGAATGTGCATGTTCTCAATATATATTTATATATATTTAAAATATATTCCACAATATATGGAACACATATCTATACATATAGACCATTTCACAAGATGTAAAAAACACTGGTCCAGAAGCACTTCCTGTTTCAGTTTTTTAACACTACATAAAAGCTGGGATAAAATACAACCAACAAAACATATAACTATGAATCAAAAAGTTAAACAAACATCTTTAAGATGTTTTCTTTACATGTGAAATAAAGAAAACAGTTACAAACTGAAACAGGAAGTGCTTCTGGACCAGTGTTGTTTACATCTTGTGAAATGGTCTATATTTTATTTATATATTTTCATATAATTGTACATATATTTAAAATATATTCCACAATATATTGACCACATATCTATACATATATGTATGCATATTTCCATAAAAATGTAAATATATTTAAAATATATTCCACAATATATTGAACACATATCTATACATATATGTATGCATATATTTCCATACAATTTTAAATATATTTGAAATATATTCCACAATATATGGAACACTTATCTATACATATATTTTATTTATATATTTCCATATAATTTCATATATATATTGAAATGTATTCTACCATTATATTGAATATACATGGGACATGATATCTTTACATATATAACCAATACATTATCCCATACAAATTGTAATACATTATGGTGGATATTAATAAATATGAAATTGCATATTTTCGGATATAAAATAATTACATATATTATATATTCATTTACCATATATGTAAATATATTGAAAGTGGCAATCATTTGTATATTTTGCCATATATTACAATATATTTAATATTGTATAATATATGCATCATCAATATATTACTCCATGTATTTCCAATATATAATATATTGGAAAATGGAAAGGAAAATAATATATTAAAATATATTACAATACATTTCAAGTAATATATTGGTAAATATATTTTTCTTTCATAAGGGTATCCCCCCACCCAGGGGCGGAGCTAGACTCTCAGTACAGTGGGGGCGGAGCTTCATCATGGGGCCCTCTGCTACCAAGTCATTTTAAAATTAAAACCGTTAAAAAAAGTAGATGAATGCATATAAGAATGTGTCACTTGTTGAGCCAAGTAATCTTATATGTTAAATAAAACACAAAGAAAAGCCACATTTTTTTTTTTACAAGTTTGTATTGACGAACAAAGAAAACAGTTTGCCAGTCAAGTAAAAATGTTTCAGCACCACAAACAGCGATATCTCATTGACAGCGATGGTGCTCGTAGCACGTAGACAGCGACGTTGTCATAGCAGAAATGCAACGTGCCACAGACATTACCGCAACGTAAGTGTTTGCTGGGTGTACTTTGCCTGGGCTGGGCCCCTTTCCTGTTTCCATTACCCTTCAAATTGAAATTGCGAAATAAAAATACGCTCAATGGAGCATATGTTTTACGCTCGCATGAGGAGGTTTTTCGCAAAACTGCAATGGAAACGAATTTTGCGCATTTACAGTCACCTGACTTAGAAGACTGAGTGTGTTTTAGGCAGTGTTGTATAAAGTAGAAGTAGAAGTAGAAAAAAAGTAGAAGTCCTGCCATGTGTTTATTCCAGCCATGAATTGATTGACAGTTGATTAGGGCTGATTTTTGTCTCCTGGCTGAAAAACTGCTAATAAGCAAATCCAGGTGATTGGAACAAAATACTGAGGCGGACTTTTACTTTCTGAACCTGGACTTTACTCTTCTGAAGAGAATAAAAAAAGAGATGACACAGATGAAATCACTGTTGTGGCAAAAACAGTTTAACAAACAAACAGCATCATAGTAAGAGACATTAGATTCAAATTGTACTTCAAAAGATGTTTATTCTTTTGAAGGAGGCTTGTTCACAAAAATACCGCGACAGCTACCTCGCGATAGGAACACAGACCTAAATGACATATAGAACAGACAGCTTTTATACACCTTTCCCCCCGCCCCATGGTGTTTTACTGCCCTTACTCCTGTGAGAGCAAAAGTCAATGACCTGCCCCTCGCCCCATGGTGTTTTTACTGCCCTTACTCCTGTGAGATCAAAAGTTGATGAGATCAAAAGGCTTTATAATGCGGTGGTTCCCTTGTCTATAAACAAAAGCCTTTAGCATATCTTTGGCTGTGTGTGTGAGAGAGTTCCTGCTATGTAAATACAGTGTAAAAGGGGAGAAACACGTTTTAACTGAAAGAAAAGACAAAGAAACAAAGAAAAGAATATTAAAAACATTGAAATTTTCTATAACATCACCTGAAGAGAAGACATTAAATCTGAAGATCTCAGCAGAGGAGGATTAAACAACTCCACAAACAGCATTACCAGCTTCACTTATTACTAACCAGACTGACTTTATTTCTGTCAGACTTCTACAGAAGATTTCATTGAGAATTAACAGAGGTTTACTCTGTGTTTCATTTGAAGTCACCATACCATCAGAATCTCTGAAGGAGAAAATCGTAATTGGTTACCATTATAGAGATCAGTGTGTAGAGATCAGAGATCAGTCTTTAGTTGGGCTCTTGAGCCTTACATTAACTTTAGGTTTTGTTTGACTGTTGTATCTGAGTTAAAACAGTCAGATGAACAAAGAAAAAACATACAAACTAATAGTTTTGGTTATGTTGTGACAATCGTCATTTGAATTTATTATTTGTGATTTATTTTGTTGGTTACAGCATAACTGAGATTCTGCATAAATATCCAGAATTTATAATGTAAAGGATTTCTTAAAAGTTGTAAAAAAAAAAAAAAAAAAAAATTTAGTAAAGGCACGCACAGACCTCAAGATTCAGTCAATGCTTCTCAACAACGGTGACGAGCAGAATATTCAAGTAGGAAAAGTAATTTACATAGACAATTCAGATAATAATTTATTCATACCGCAATGCATGATGGGAGCCATTAATGAGTTGTGATTGGTGGCAGCAAGGATTATGTGGTCACCACAGTTGAGATTCACAGGCTGATTATTGATGTCTGTGTTTCTAAATAATTGCATTTGAAAGTGATTTGATCAGAATAATTTATATTAAATATTTTGGAATATTAGAAAAATATTGATAATCATATGCTTTATAACCACTAAAATGTTGCTATCAAGTTAAACCAAATCATATGAAAAGTTTCATTTTACAGATCACAGCATGATAATGCCAAAACAACCTACACTACCATATCACAGCTGTCTTTGTTCATTTGACTGTTATAAATCAATAACAGCAATCAAACAAAGTTTAAAGTGAAAGCAAAAGTGTCAAGAGCCCAACTAAAGCAAACACTGATCTCCATAACGGTGACTTACAATTTGTGATTTTCTCCTTCAGTGATTCTGCTCGTGATCATCAGGTGTCTTCAATAATGCTCAATCATCACTAAATTAATCACTTAACTATCTCATTAACTTTAATAGTTTTTAGTGTTAATTAACACGCGTATCGTCCATTTGAAAGCAGGTGAAGGTGATTTACTACTAATCAAGGAACCGGCTTCACTGATTAGACGCGCATAACAATATTGTGCTATACATCGCCCAGCCCTAGTCACAGGTTTTGTTTTTTGAAAATAATTTGTCAAAATAATTATTATATTCAAATACCACAGTGAATCAGGCTTTTCCATGATGATTATAAAACCATCACCAGGTAATCTTCGTCACCTGATTTCGTTGAACTTTTGTTACTGCAAATGTGTTTGACAAACACACTGTCACAGCAGACAGAAGAGATTAAATATATTATAAGAGTAAAGAGCCTGGCTAATGGAAACACTAATCACTGTTATGGTGACTTCAAATGAAACTGAGTTAAACCTCTGTTAATTCTCAATAAGAACTTCTGTAGACGTCTGACAGAAATAAAGTCAGTCTGGTTAGTAATAAGTGAAGCTGGTAATGCTGTTTGTGGAGTTGTTTAATCCTCCTCTGCTGAGATCTTCAGATTTAATGTCTTCTCTTCAGGTGATGTTATAGAAAATTTCAATGTTTTTAATATTCTTTTCTTTGTTTCTTTGTCTTTTCTTTCAGTTAAAACGTGTTTCTCCCCTTTTACACTGTATTTACATAGCAGGAACTCTCTCACACACACAGCCAAAGATATGCTAAAGGCTTTTGTTTATAGACAAGGGAACCACCGCATTATAAAGCCTTTTGATCTCATCAACTTTTGATCTCACAGGAGTAAGGGCAGTAAAAACACCATGGGGCGAGGGGCAGGTCATTGACTTTTGCTCTCACAGGAGTAAGGGCAGTAAAACACCATGGGGCGGGGGGAAAGGTGTATAAAAGCTGTCTGTTCTATATGTCATTTAGGTCTGTGTTCCTATCGCGAGGTAGCTGTCGCGGTATTTTTGTGAACAAGCCTCCTTCAAAAGAATAAACATCTTTTGAAGTACAATTTGAATCTAATGTCTCTTACTATGATGCTGTTTGTTTGTTAAACTGTTTTTGCCACAACAGTGATTTCATCTGTGTCGTCTCTTTTTTTATTCTCTTCAGAAGAGTAAAGTCCAGGTTCAGAAAGTAAAAGTCCGCCTCAGTATTTTGTTCCAATCACCTGGATTTGCTTATTAGCAGTTTTTCAGTCTGGAGACAGAAATCAGCCCTAATCAACTGTCAATCCGTTCATGGCTGAAAGTAAGACATGGCAGAATTTCTACTTTCTACTTCTAGTTTATACAACACTGGGTCCGTGTCCGCAAATAATAATAATACTTATCATAATTAGCCTATTATAACATTTATTAGGCTACATGTAGAAGACGCTGGAACAAAGCAATTCGTCACATCTCATTCACAGTAGGTTGGACAATAATAATATTAGGGCTAGATTATCACAAATAAACACTCGATTTTGACCAATATCCAAAAGTGTGTGCGGAGTTTGGAGCACGCACTGGATGGCAGACAGGCTCGGGCGCGCCGTGAACACTTTCATTTTCCCATCAACAGTGGAAACAACTTAAAATACTCTATCATTTCTGGTTATACAGAAAGTAATAATACATTATTCGCAACTACTTTTGTTTACGTAATGTCACAATAACAAGAAAACGTTGTGCTTTTGTAAAATAAAACATTCAGGCGCGCTTTATGATCTTCGTGAACTGGAGCGCAAGAACTGAAACAATAGCCTTTATAGACTAAAGCTTTAAATGTCCACTTTAAAAAGAACAAATTCGAATCGTAAGCTAATACCTTGATTAGGCCTATATAATCCGTATGAAAGGTGCAGTTCTCTCTGAAGGTGCATCCGGAGATTATGTTTTTAGCTCGTTATTTTTTCAGACGCATTTATAATAACTCACCTATACAGCACTGCGGGGAAAATATAATAAATATCCAGGTAACCAGTAAAATCTACATTTTTTCCCCATATTATTTTTTGAATATTTTACATGTCTAAAGGGGGTAAAAAGTCATAAACAAATATCTGAAAATTCGTTAGCGCAGCATGTGGTCAAACTAAAATGTTGGTGTTCAACTTTGTGTTTTAAAAATACAACAACCGTTCATTTTTTGTTTTGGAACGACCGTTTGGACATAATACGAGATAGAGTTATTCATTAAAAAAATAAACAATAATTACAGAAATAGCCTCTCTAAATCTCAAAGAAATGCCAAGGTATCGAAGCAGAAATAAGGGAGAATAAACGAACTCTGTGTCCTTCCCTGCCATTAATGCTTGGATAACACACCACGTCTCCTTCCATCAATAATAATACTGTCTAGTGCGGTGCATGGCTGTGAAATAAACCTACCAAAGTCCGTTGCCATGATTTTTGGAATGACTTATCGCGAGAGGAAAAACAAATCATTTTAGTCGCATAACGGTTAATGGAAACACCGTCATTTCGCAATAGTTTTTTATCGACATTTGGAAAATATCGCAAAAGTTTTGCGCAAATCTGTAATGAAAACGCGCCTGTGACGCAAGATCGGCGGCGTTTGAGGGGCCCCTAATTGGCACGGGGCCCTGGGGCGGCCGCACCCATGCACCCACGCTATCTCCGCTACAGCCCCCACCAAAAAATAAAAAAATAAATAAATGAATAAAAAGGATATATTTATATAGGCCTTTTTTTTTTTTTAAAGAACTGCTTTGAAATTACTATTACATGTTTTCTCCTTCACGGCAGAGCCTGAGAATCACTTTCAGTTTAGCTGAAGTTTGTGTTCAGAAAAGAGAATGCAGTCTAACAGGTTTTAGTGGGTTCAGCAGCACAGTACATGTGTGACTCGACATAAACAGAGAGAAGTATATCCGACTACAATGTTCTTCCGCAAGACACAGCAGTTTGTTAGTTAACCGCTAGAGCGCCAAACGTTACAATAGTAATACCTTTAAATTAAAATATATTTATTTGTTTTACGAAGATAAACGAAATGAATGTCTTACAGTTTTTTGGGGGGTAAATTAAAACTTTAAACCAGTTAACTTTCCTGAAGCACTTTTAAGAGCTTTCCTGCATGATGGCTTAATGGAGTAGATAATGTCGTTGAACGTTTGATCAAGACTTTGAGAACCCCGCAAGATAGTTTGTTTATTTTTGTTGTTGCACTTTTTGTTTGTTTCTTCATATAATTTATTTTTATTTTTGATACACTGATGAAGTCAAGTGTAAATGGATTTTATTATCTGTATTAGTATGTCCATTATTATTTTGCATTCACATTTTAACACGGATATTTTATCTTCTCAAAATCCCAACATTGATCAGAATGTTAAGTTAACAAATCGTAAACACTCACAGAGAATAATGTTAAGTCTATGCTAAATATATCATGTAATAATCAATAAGAAAAATCATTTAATTTCACTCATTCTCTTCACCTTGAAAGCAAATATGATCCATGTGTCCCAGTGCACTGAATTATTTCATGAAAGCACTTACTGTCTTGACGTTTGTTCTCCGTTAATATATCATGTTTTCTCCTTCACGACACAGCCTGAAAAACACTTCCAGTTGAACTGAACTTTGTGTTAAGAAAAGAGTGTGTAGTCGAACAGGTTTTTCTGGATTCGGTACATGACCAACTCTGACTGGAGAGAGAGAATAAACCACAGAACAGCATCAGTCCCTGAAAATCACATCAATCCTGCTGGAAGTTATTATTCATGTTCTCAAATCAAGTCATACATATACGCTGGATAATACAGGATAAGATTGAGTGAGATCTCCTTGAGTTAGAGGATTTAGTAATGCTTGAAGAAACACAAAATACCAAACAAACCTCAAAAATACCAATAATAATACAATTCCAAGAAGTACAAATCAGCAAACAGAATAAATAACAACATAAACCTAAGGAAACATAAAGAAACCTATACACAATTCTGGCTAGCTATACATGTTGCCCTCTCATTTAAAAGATGGGAGAGCTTTGAGGGTGTGAATGACGCGCATAAGTGCAGGAGTCAGTCCATTTCCTCAGTAACGGTCTCATTCACATATTGATGATAATCCAATCAGCCCAACTGATTAGTTTAACTTACAATAGAGAGAACAGGACTGACAAAACTCTCATGCTTAACAGGTGACATCATCATCATCATCATCACAACTCCAAAGTACAAAACACAATGTAACTCACTTCAATATAGAATGGTCAAATGTTGAGGGGATAACATTTATTTGAAGTCCTTTTAATAAAGATGGTTCTTGATAGCCTGCTGTCACTCCCATGCTATAGATGATAACGTGACTGTGCATATTACTGAGATTGGAATAAAGTGTCTCTATGATAAATAAGCAGAAAATTTTCAATTATATATCAGAGTGGAAGTTGGACTGGAACAGACCATAATTTCTTACAGGGTCTTCCAGGACTTCGAGATTTCATCATGCACGGTATTGGGTATTGGCCACGAACGTGAATCGGTGGCCGTGCCCAAAAGCCATTCGTCCAACCACGAGCACTCGGGACAGGGTGGATGAGTCCACTCTAACCAGATGCTCGCGGCTGCCAGGGAAAGTATTGCAGTCCCCCCTGACGAATCCTGCCCACCTTGTGATGCAGCGACAGACATTGCATCATCCTCTGTACCGCCAAAAGAAACCCTCTGGATCCTCCGGATGCTAGTCACGGGAGGGGTAGGTGGGCTCACCGTCACCCTCAGGTCACCCTGGCCACCAGCCGAAGAACTGGCTCTATTTCTAGAGTCAGTAGATTGGGGTGTGGATGAGGGGACTCTCACTCTTGCGAGATCTCTGAGTCTCGACCGTAATGACACGATGGTCATGTTCCCACATAGAGAACATGAGTCATCCATGAGCGCTGCTCTAGCGTGATCAATGCCCAAACACACTAGACAGCACTCGTGCCCATCAGAGTCTTATATAAGTAGTTCGCAACCAGAAGTGCACGGGCGAGGCATCTTTAAAAAGACGAGCCGCGTGCAAGCTCTTTTAGAGAGAGAAAACTCGGATGCTGAAGCGCCTGGGGAGAAACACACTCACTAGCGAACCACTGCACAGATAAGCAGGAAGTGTGCACTCACGGGGAGATCGCCGTCACACCAACACTGAGAATCTGTTCATTGTAAAAAAGCTGACAATTCATGGAGACTTGTGGAACAAAGATCAAACTTGGCTCCAAAGCGAAAACATGTCTGCATTGCGGCCAGCGTCCTCCTTACATACTCACGAGGTGAGGCGGAGTTACGCAGTAGGCATGGGCGGTATCCAAATTTTCACACCGTCAAACCTCCTCCCTATTTTACCGCGGTATACGGTATTACCGCGTGACTAATTAAAAATTACGAGATAAGGCTCAGATGGCATCACACATGATGACACGTTCAACCAGAGAGTGTCGGTTCCAATAATGCATCTAAAAGCTGTCAATCAACTATTAGAAAACAGGAGATGCACATTGTCTCACACCAGAGAATGTGAGCAGAGTGGTGATATTTCCTCAAGAGAGGGGAGCGCATTTATGGAGATCACGCGCCACGAGCTCTGTCCACTCGGCGCTGCGAGCTCTGTCCACTCAGCGCCGCGATCCGAGTGGAGCCGAGATAAAATTATTTATTAATAAACTAGTGTTTTCTATGTCAGTTGCTGCAAAGATAAAGATTGCATTGACGATGCAAACTGGCATCTTCATGGTATGAAAACACGAATAAAGAGTAGCCTAATGCACACTTCATATGAATAAGCATATAGCAGAGAGCAGCCCATTTCTTTTAGCTTGTAATTGTTTTGTTTAAAAGTATAGACATTTCAAGCTTACTATATATATACACTTCTCAGATCATTAAGACATGTATGTATCTTATATGCCGAGTTTCAGTTCATGTATGAATCGCGCTCCAGTCACGCGTCGGCGCGTGTCCTGATTACTATCTTTGCTTTTTATTTATTAATCCAGGCAATTCCTTGATGAAAAACGAATAAATAAATGAAGATGCAATTTATTCGAAACGAAATTCGTTTTAAAAAAAGGCTTCGTACAAAACAAAACGTAATAAGTGGTCATAATCATGTCTGACTGACCCAACATGTGTTCTGTCAGTTGCTGCAAAGATAAAGATTGCATTGATGACGCAAAGCATCTTCGCGGTAGTGAACGCGAATAAAGAGTAATGCTCACTTCATATGAATTAGCCTAAACATAAGCAGAGAGCAGCCCATTTCTTTTAGATTGTTTGTTTTGTTTAAAAGTAGACATTTCAAGCTTACTATAGGCTATATATACACGTCTCAGATCTTGTTTCTTATATGCGAGGTTCAGTTCATGTATGAGTCGCGCTCCAGTCACGCGCCGGCGCGTGTCCTGATCACTATATTTGCTTTTTATTAATTAACCCAGGCAATTCGTTGATGAAAAAAAAAATTAAAATGAAGATGCAATTTATTCAAAACGAAATTCATTTTAAAGAAAGGATTTCTACAAAACAAAACATAATAAGTGGTCATAATCATGTCTGACTGACCCATACCAAATGTTTTCCGATATTGCGCATTTTATGATCTTATCTTATTCATCTCATGAAGTTCCCTTTTCATAAAATCAACATACATAGAAAAACATCATATTATTAAAGAAATATGAAAGGAATACGTTTTTTTTTTCAAACCTAGCTTATATTTAAGCGTCACACGGTCTGGCCCGCTGTAGACTACATGCATGTGTGCGTACATGTGGTGGTGGGGCACAATTTTCAAATAATAATCGAATAATACCAGGTAATCTGTAAATATTATTTTTGCTTGAAATGCCCATCCCTGCCAAATTGCATAAGTCGTGTTCTTCTTCGAGACCAAGTCACTCAGTGCGCAACTTGCAATCTTTGCCCTCTCTCCCCCACTCTCTCGTCACCACACTGTCACGTCATGAGAACCAGTTATAAGCATTTTAGCCATTAAATGAATTGTATTTAAAACATTGCATTTATATAGGAGACAAGGAATCCTTGTCTCCTATATAAATGCAATAAGTGCATTGTTTTTTTTTTCTGACGGTATGACGGTATTGAAACTGATTTTTAGATCTATTTTACTATTTTTAGATCCCGCGGTATACGATATTACCGTAATACCGCCCAAGCCTATTACGCAGTGCAAATTCCACAGACCCATGGCATTTCTTTGCCATTGGCTTGTTTTATATTGAGCGAAGCTGATAGGCTTTCTAAGCGAAACCCCATTCATCATCATCCGACGGAACTCGGAGTGACAATGAAAGGGAACCCGTACTCCCTTTACTGGCTTCTGCAGGAACCTTTCATTTTTGGGGCCCGGTTGGATGTAAAATGATAAGAAACACACACACACACACACACGTCTATAGTTCTCAGTTCAGCTCAGCTGTTATTAGTCAAATAAGACAGAAACACACACAAGAGAGCTGAGAGATCTTTAATTATATTAATGACAGAAGAGAGAGAATACAGGACAGTCTCTGACTCCATATGTGACACATGAAACACTTCTATAAACACACAACAATATTAATAATAACTCTCTTCTGATTTCCATGCAAGCTCTGGTTAATATTTCATATAAACTTAGATCTCTTCTGATATACTTTCTGCACTTTAAATCAAGTGTTTTTAGGGATAGTTCACCCGAAACTGTCCACTGACTTCATAAAATCATCTCACAATATTGTCTTTTATGTTCCACAGAAGAAAGAAAGTTATTCATCTTTTGATGAACATGAGAGCATATGTACATTATGTCAGTTATCTTTGTAACAGCGTGAATAGTAGTTATTTGGTCAAAAGAGTATAATGTACATGCATTAGGAACACACGCAAGACTACGAGCTGAAACTACTTGATGTTGTTGATCTGAAGTGAGAATAAACCGTGTTTTATACAACCCTCCTCTCCATCGTATGATAAAGTCCTGCTGATCCAGGAACACTACATCAACACATCTTTAATAAAACTCTGTTCACCGCATGTGTTTTATGGGCCGCAAACAGAGCAATTGATGAATCAAGAGTTGTCTCTAATAAAGCTAAATGCCATAGAAAGAAAGGGTGTGTGAGTGAACAGAATGGCATTGACTTCATGATGTTGAAACTGAAGTGCAGGTCCGTGAATGAGACGCAGGCTTTAGCACTGAAACACAGCAGGCAAACGCTGCACTACTGTCACCAGAGTGTTCGTCCCGTGTGTGTGTCGAATCCTGATGTGTGTCAGTTCTACAACAGCAGTGAACAGACTTCATTAACCCTCCCACATCAGGCCTGATGAACATGTACAGGACACAGTCAGCCAGTGGGTTCAGGTACATGAGATATACAGAAAAAAACAAAAATATATAGAGCAATACCCTACTGTTGAAACTGTAGCTGTGAGCTCTGTATTTTATAATAAAATTCACGATTATGTTGGGGAGAATGAGAAAAGTGTAAGTCAGAAGCACCAGGAACAAACTGCCCAAAATCTTTTTGCGCTTTACAGAAGTAAGAGATATTGCACGTGAAAGACCGTGACAAGTGCCGATAAAACACAGAATGATTATCGGGTAGGGAATTAAACAGCCGATCGCTCGGGGCAGAGGGTTAGAATACAGATAATCAGAGTGAAAGTCTGCAAAGATCAGAGGAACAAACCAGACGATCACAGAAATAACACAGCAGACTTTCAGTGAATGATGAGATCTGGACCAGATAGGATGAGAAACCAGAAGATATCGTTCAAGAGCAACACATGCCATAAAATACACACCCGCAATCAAACTATATATGAAGAGTTCAGATGCAAAAGCCTCTAAATGCCATTTGAAATTTTCTTCTTTAATGATAATTTTTATCAAACTTGTATATTTAAGTTCAGTAATTTCACTTAAATAACAATTAATAGGTAATTATCATTGCCATTTAAGTGAAATTACTGAACTTAAATATACAAGTTTGATAAAAATCATCATTAAAGAAGAAAATTTCAAATGGCATTTAGAGGCTTTTGCATCTGAACTCTTCATATATATATGCCATAAACACCTCATCTGACTTTTTGATTGAGAATATTGATACACAAATGATCTGAATGAGATCTGACAGAATCAAATGAATAACAAACACTGGAGTGGAGCGCTTGTCAAGGTTTCAGAGGAGTCCAGAGTAGGTGCAGATAACACTCAAAACTTTAATAAGAAGTAAATCACCGCCTCAAAGGCTGAATGAACAGAAAATGTCTTTACACAGAAGGGAACAGAAAGTAGCTCTGCAAACGGAGATAAGGGGCCTCAGCTGGCCACCCAGTGTGGTCGGGAGCTATGGAGCTGGTACAGCGCTCTTGCAGGAAGACCCTCTGCTACTCTCCTCGGCGACTGCTGAGAGTAACACAGAAGCAGTATAGCACAGCGGTAGGCAATGATCTTCTCAGACACGCAGGACCAGACGGGACAGGACAGAACAGGACTAGAGAAACAATTACTCAGAGAAGTCCAGCGATCCAACATACGTTAGGGACAAACAATAATCCGACAATTCAGACAAGAAAGAGAGGGCTAGAAGTAGCGTGGAAATGAGGAGAAGATAGAGAACAGGTGAGTAGTTGATGAGAATATGAGAGTCAGCTGACGGTAATGAAAGGAGGAGAAAATAGAAGTGTAAGCGTGTGGAAAGAGAAGAAATGATGAGGTCTAACCGGCAGAGGGAGACAAAGGAAAGAAAACAGAAAGAAAGAACCAGACTCATGACAGTACCCTCTCCTCAAGGTGCGCCACCTGGCGCACCAGAGGACGACTGACGGGCGCGAAAGAAGTCGTCAATCAGCGAGCGGTCCAGGACGTCCCGGGAGGGGATCCAGCATCTCTCCTCAGGACCATACCCCTCCCAATCGACCAAAAACTGATGACCCCTCCCCCTGGGGCGAACGTCGAGTAATTTACGGACACGGTATATGGGAGCACCCTCGACACGGACCGGAGACAAGACAGGACGCGGAGGGGCGCGAACTACGGGCTTTAAATTAGAAACATGGAACACCGGATGGACCCGACGCAGACTGGCCGGCAATCTCAGTCTGACCGAGACCGGACTATGGACCTTAACAACGCGGAATGGTCCAATGAATTTGGGAGCGAGCTTGCGCGAGGGATATTGAAGAGGGAGGTTGGCAGTCGAAAGCCAAACCCTCTGACCACAAGCATATCGCGGACTCTTGATTCGACGCTTATTAGCGGCTCGAAGCGTGACAGAGCGTGACTTACAGAGTGCAGCTCTAACCGTTCTCCAAGTTCGTTTACAGCGCTGGATGAAAGCTAGGGCGGAAGGCACCTTGGACTCCAAATCGGAGGACGGAAAAAGCGGAGGTTGGTATCCTAAACAACTCTGAAAGGGCGAAAAGCCGGTCGCAGACGCTGGAGCGGAGTTATAGGCATACTCAGCCCACGAAAGTTGCTCCGCCCAGGACGCGGGATTGCGAAAAGCTAAACAGCGTAACAGGCGGCCAATCGTCTGATTAGCGCGTTCGGCCTGACCGTTCGTCTGGGGATGATACCCAGAGGAGAGACTGGCCGGCGCGCCAATGAGGCGACAGAATTCCTTCCAGAAGATAGACGAGAATTGCGGTCCCCTATCTGAAACTACGTTCTCCGGGAGACCATGGATCCTAAAAACGTGATCAACAACGATCTGAGCGGTCTCCTTGGCGGACGGAAGCTTAGGCAACGGGACGAAATGGGCGGCTTTGGAAAAACGGTCAATTACCGTGAGAATGACCTGGTTACCCCTAGAGAGAGGAAGCCCAGTGATAAAATCAAGCACAATCTGAGCCCATGGACGAGATGGGACAGGAAGAGGCCTAAGAAACCCCGCCGGAGGTCTATTAGAACTCTTAGTCTGGGCGCAGATCGGACAGGAGGCTATGAAACGTCGAATGTCACGTTCGCGAGAGGGCCACCAAAACCTCTGTTTGACCGCGGCGATCGTACCCCTGACCCCCGGGTGGACGAACAATTTAGAAGAATGTCCCCACTGGATTACGGCGCGGCGGGCAGATGGGGGAACAAATAAAAGACCCTTAGGACAAAGCCGCGGCGTTAGAGTGTGAGACAGCGTACGCTTAACCAGACGTTCGATTCCCCAGATGGCCGCGCCTACTATCACCCCCTGGGGGAGAATCCCCTCCTCCGTAGGCGTGGTCTCAGGGGAAGAAAACTGACGTGAGAGAGCATCAGGCTTCTGATTCTTGGACCCCGGCCGAAAAGAGATCGTAAAATCAAAGCGCGTAAAGTAAAGGGACCAACGAGCTTGATGGGCGTTAAGCCTCCTGGCAGAACGGATGTACTCGAGGTTCTTATGGTCGGTCCAAACTATGAACGGAACAACCGATCCCTCCAGCCAATGACGCCACTCCCCCAAAGCAAGACGAATAGCTAAGAGCTCTCGATTCCCCACATCATAATTCCGCTCGGCGGGGGTAAGACGATGTGAGAAAAAAGCGCAGGGGTGGATCCGCTCATCAACAGGGGAGCGTTGAGAGAGGATAGCCCCCACACCCACCTCCGACGCGTCGACCTCGACAATGAATTGTCTCTCCAAATCTGGAGTGATAAGAATAGGAGCGGAAGAAAAGAGAAATTTGAGACGCTCAAAAGCCGCCTGAGCGGCAACAGTCCAGGAGAACTGTGACTTAACCGACGTGAGCGCGGTGAGGGGAGCCGCAATCTGACTAAAACCCCGGATAAACCGTCGATAAAAGTTCGCGAACCCCAAAAACCGCTGAAGAGCGACACGAGACTCGGGGATAGGCCAGTCAATAACTGCACGAACCTTGACAGGATCCATACTAATCCCCTGAGCGGAGATAACGGAACCGAGGAACGTAACCGTAGGGGCGTGAAAGGTGCATTTCTCGACTTTAACAAAAAGACGGTTCTCTAAAAGACGGTGAAGGACCTGTCTAACGTGCTGTACATGAACTTGGAGAGTAGGAGAGAAAATGAGAATATCGTCTAGGTAGACGAACACGAACAGATTTAACATGTCCCTGAGGACATCATTTATGAGCGCTTGAAACACGGCGGGTGCGTTGACCAAACCGAACGGAAGGACGCGATATTCGAAGTGCCCCAAAGGGGTATTAAACGCCGTCTTCCACTCGTCCCCCTCCTTGATGCGGATCAAATGATAGGCGTTACGGAGGTCTAGTTTTGTGAAGAACTGCGCTCCTTGCAAGATCTCAAAGGCCGAAGACATGAGAGGTAACGGGTACCTGTTCTTAACGGTAATGGCGTTCAGACCTCTGTAATCTATGCAAGGACGCAGCGAACCATCCTTCTTTCTTCACAAAAAAAAACCCTGCCCCAGCTGGAGAAGTAGAAGGAGCGATAAGACCCGCGTTCAACGATTCTGAGAGATACTTCTCCAGAGCCTTGCGCTCTGGTGAGGAAAGAGAATAGAGCCTTCCCCGGGGAGGCGTGGTTCCCGGGAGAAGCTCTATACTACAGTCGTATGGCCGGTTGGGAGGTAGAGATGCGGCCCGGGAGCGACTGAAAACCGCCCGCAGATCGAAGTACTCCTCCGGAACCCCGGTCAAATCCCCCGGATCTTCCTGAAAAACAGAAACAGAGGACACGGGAGAAACAGCTGACACAAGACACTTAACATGGCAGGAAAGCCCCCAGGACAGTATAAAATTCTTAGACCAAATTCTTAATCCCCTTAGATCTGGGGATTGTGTTCGTTGAGCCACGGATGGCCTAAAACTATGGGGGTGTGGGGGGAACTAAAAATTAGAAAGGAAATTGTCTCTGTGTGGTTGCCAGATACGGTGAGACTCACCGGTGCTGTGGTACAGCAAACCTGGGCAAGGGTCCTGGAGATCAACAAGTGGAATCCCCTGCTCGAGGGCCCAGTCCCTGTCCATAAAATTTCCCTCCGCCCCAGAGTCAACCAGAGCAGAACAGGTGGCAGAAGAACTAGTCCAGCGGAGACTCACAGGCAGCGTCGTGCGGGAGCGTGGAAGAGGGTCTAAAGAGGATGCGCTCACCAGTCTCCCTCTCATGACTGGTGAGCTCTGCCTTTTACCGGACACGCGGTAACAAAGTGCTTGTCAGAACCGCAGTAGAGGCAGAGGGGGTTGATGATCCGGCGCTGGCGTTCGGTAGCAGAGATTCTTATCCCTCCCAGCTGCATCGGCTCAGAATCAGGGGAAGACAGCGAAGCGTTGACTAAGCTCACCGGTGAAGGCATGTTGCTGGAGTGGCGCGCGCGTTGACGCAGTTCAAAGCGCTTCTCCACCCGTAACGCCGAGTCCATCAGAAGATCGAGACTAGTAGGAACCTCCCGGGCCAGAACCTCGTCCCTTATTTCGGCGTTGAGACCCTCGGTAAAACGAGCCACCAGAGCCGGCTCATTCCACCCGCACGAAGTAGCGAGGGTTCGAAACTCCACAGAGAA
This sequence comes from Pimephales promelas, assembly GCF_016745375.1. Next base: position 173,268 of record NW_024121259.1, on the reverse strand, counting down.
ATCTGAAACGGTGCGTCGTCCCTGACGCAAGGAGGAAAGTGCACGGGAGGCTTCGGGGCCATGAACAGAGCGGTCAAAGACACGCAGCATCTCCTCCCTAAAGCGTGAGTAATGACTCAGACACTCTCCCTCAGCGTTCCAGACAGCGGTTCCCCATTCGCGGGCCCTGCCCTTTAGAAGGGAGATTACATAGGCGATGCGAGAGCGTTCTCTGTCGTAGGTCATTGGCTGGAGAGAAAAAACCACCTCGCATTGGGTCAGAAAAGGTAGACACTCCGTCGGTTCGCCGGCGTAACAAGGAGGATTATTTACCCGTGGTTCAGGTGACTCCGGGTTAACAGAGCGAGTAACCTCCAAACGGATTACATGAAGCTGCTGGGAAAGATCGGCTACTTGTGCTGATAAAGAGTCCACAGCGCGGCGAGCCGAGGTGAGCTCCTCGTCGTGCCTCCCCAACAGCGCTCCCTGCATCTCCACGGCTGCTTGAATGGGGTGATCACCAGCCCGCTCCATCCAGATGGTCGGATTATTCTGTCAAGGATTCAGAGGAGTCCAGAGTAGGTGCAGATAACACTCAAAACTTTAATAAGAAGTAAATCACCGCCTCAAAGGCTGAATGAACAGAAAATGTCTTTACACAGAAGGGAACAGAAAGTAGCTCTGCAAACGGAGATAAGGGGCCTCAGCTGGCCACCCAGTGTGGTCGGGAGCTATGGAGCTGGTACAGCGCTCTTGCAGGAAGACCCTCTGCTACTCTCCTCGGCGACTGCTAAGAGTAACACAGAAGCAGTATAGCACAGCGGTAGGCAATGATCTTCTCAGACACGCAGGACCAGACGGGACAGGACAGAACAGGACTAGAGAAACAATTACTCAGAGAAGTCAAACAACAGCGATCCAACATACGTTAGGGACAAACAATAATCCGACAATTCAGACAAGAAAGAGAGGGCTAGAAGTAGCGTGGAAATGAGGAGAAGATAGAGAACAGGTGAGTAGTTGATGAGAATATGAGAATCAGCTGACGGTAATGAAAGGAGGAGAAAATAGAAGTGTAAGCGTGTGGAAAGAGAAGAAATGATGAGGTCTAACCGGCAGAGGGAGACAAAGGAAAGAAAACAGAAAGAAAGAACCAGACTCATGACAGCGCTGAGATTTGAAAAGAGCACACAATGCACACAGAGTTAAGATCATGACTACAATCTCAATGGCGGCAATGGCTGAAATTATCATGATAATTATTGGGTGTGCATCAACATTCCCAACATATTCCCACATCTGATGCCAAAATTCATGTTCATAACCTTCTCCACTTGATCCGTTGATGCTGGCGTTTTGTTCTGCCATTGTTTCATGAAATCTTGACAGGCACTAAATAACAAACCAGTCATTAGTTTAAAAAGCATGCATTCATTTACTATTGTACTCATATATTTCATATATTTTCTTTGTTAAAAACATTAGAGATAAATATATGACGTGACGTGTTTTCTGTGTGATTGTTGAAATAAAGTTTGCTCAGTTTGCTTGACATGTTGTTAGAGGAGTGTGTGTAATGTTAGAAAGCTTGAAATACGTGAAATGTCAGATTAAAGTTAGTAAATCCTCCATTTGAACAATATGACAGAAGCAAGAATGCTTTTGTTGTGAATATTCAGTCCAGCACAGCTGCAAGTGTACAATGGTTTATTAAAGGAGGAATAAATCTTGAAGAACTTACGTTACTGACAGGAGTGTGTGTTTGGTCTGCAGGTCAAAGCAGAAGTTTGTGGAATAACACACAGATTGACAGATGTTTCACAAGTTTCCACTGCCGTGTTTAAAGAGCTCTTCATTCACTGCACACACTGGAGAAACACACATCTTAAAGCTTCTTGATCTAATGGAGGAAATGCCTGAGATTACACACACACACACACTATTTGTGACCGTGCCTGTGAAAACCCAGCTAAAGTCATTTTTTGTGAATTACTGTTTTCTACATACAATCATCCTACATAATGTAAAGAACATTCTGTGAAAATATAACCTTGATATCTTTAATATTGACTGAGTAAGGCTGTGTCAAAGATTTGCTAAATTCCGGGCTCAGAAAATCATGTTTTGGAGAAATTCCATTGTTAAAAAAAAGCTTATTTTTAAAACTGCAACACATTTGATCGATAATTATCCTCCATATGTGCCATATACCACATTAAAGCTGAGATTCTCCCTTTTCTAGTGATATATGACACATTTTGGGGAAAATTCTTAAAGTTTTATAAAACAGGCCTATTTATTATGATGTGCATGTCCAAAAAGCTAAAAACATTGAAACGAATGGGGCCATCACAAGAGCTTGATTGTAGCAACAATTATCATGTCAATTCAGTGGAATGATTTGTATAACTTTATTAGTAAAATGAAATATCAGTGCAAATATAATATCAATAATATATCAATATCAAATAATTAACATTTAACATTTCGGCAGAAAATCTCATTCTCTTACTGGGCCACGGTGTAACATTGAGTAAAAAAAATTAAAAAATAAGTCAAGGGATAGTTCACCCAAAAATTTTAATTCTGCCATTATTTACTCAGCCTCATGTTGTTCCAAACCAGTTTGAGTTTCTTTCTTCTGTTTAACACAAAATAAGATATTTTAAAGGATGCTGGTAACCAGACAGTTGGCGGCACACATTGACTTAGTAGGAGGCGAAAAAACACTATGTAAATAAATGTGTGCCGTCAACTGTCTGGTTACCAGCACTCTTTAAAATATCTTATTTGTGTTCAGCAGAAGAACGAAACTCATAAAGGTTTAGAACAACATGAGGGTGAGTAAATTATGACAGAATTCAAATTTTTGGGTGAACTATCCCTTTAACAGGTCAGTCTCAAATTTCGTACACATTCTAAAATTGTCTAGATGCAAAATATTTAATAATCTCATAGATTCTATTCACAAAAGTCTGTGATCCTTTTTTTGATTTAGTGGTTTTTTCCCCAGAGTGCAAGTGACTTTGTATTTGTACTAAAACTACCATGTCTAGTACAGTATTGTCCATCTCCAAATGACTCATCATGAGTGACAGCAACTCTCCCTCCTTGAAAAATGAAGAACACTTTTCAGCATTGAAATACTTGCAGTTGCAAGAGAAACTTATTTTCAGTTTCACATCTGGAATTCATAGCCTGGCTGCGCCCTCCTACGCATTTCCGCTCAATTTCATTTTACTTCTGTACTACGTCTGGGATCGCTCCATATCCTTAGGTTTCCAGAAACCAATTTTTTGTAGGACCAATCAGCGAATAGAGGGAGTGGCTGAGAAAGATGACGTTGATGTAAGCGCGTCAGTTTGAGTTCAGTAATGGCAGCGGAGAAAGACGTGAGAAAAGCTATTCGGTCCGTTGTTGGAAAAGAAACTGCCGAATATACAGAATTTAAAGCCGGATTGTTATCGTCTAACCTCTTGTTGCACAACTGAGGACCAAGTGAAGGAGGCAGAAAGTTTGGAAGTTTGTGCTGGGCAGCTCGTGCACGATGACCGTGACATTTTGGACGGACGGTTTAGCCTGGTGTTCGCGGTGTTCGGAAGCCCCGAGTCCTGCTGCTAAACTATTGTTGAAGATCCGCTCAGGACTCATGTCAGTCGCTCATATTCCCAACTGTATATTTACTGATTCTTGTGATGTATAGAACATTTTGAGCCCCTTTGTGCACTCGTGCAGGAGGTTGGTGTGTCAGTTTTACATGTTGTAAATCATACAAATTGGTTGTGATTTAAAAAAAAAATAATTGTCATAAATAAAAATGTGAAAAACCATACTTTGAAGATATTTGATTTTCAGTTTTAGATGGCAATGGTTGATTTGTTTTACAAAAAAAAAGCCACATAAAAATGTACAAACACATACTTTGAAGACCATAATTAAGGTAATTAAGAAACAATAAGATGTAATATGAAAAATTGTTGTTTATTACACATCTGCAGATAGAGACAGACTGATCATTCACTGTAGCAGCTGTTACAGCATTTGCGGCAGATCAGAAACGACCACAGCGGCGTATTTGTAATGATTAGACACAGCTTCCACCATTGAATGAATATATCACTGTCCTTCGTGTCAAATATACATTTCGAATTAATAATTGTTCCTAGATTAACAAAACCTGCGGCGCTCGTTGACTGAAATCCTATTGTAAACATAATCCTCTGATCATTCGGACTTGTTGTTTCCAGCCATTTCGGCGCGTGACATACGTCACTCACGACACCCCGTTAGCGATTGGCTATGGCAGATCGTGAGTGACTTTGGGCAGATCCAATAGATTTGAACTTTAATAGTGAACCCGCCTACAAGGAAGGAAACGTTTTTCAATGGAGCGGTTCCAGACTCTATGTGGAAATGAAATGAACTAGAGTCTGGTTGAACCAGGCTACGTCCTTCTAGCGGGACGGCCTAACTTTACTTCTATATTTCTTTTAAACCCTAATCTAATTATTATATTATATATCGCTGGAAAGGTCTAAGACTTCTAAATACATATTCTACCCCTGTTTTGTGTTACAAATTATGTAGGAAGAGTAATTTATGAATTTATGACAAGAGTGCACCTTAAAAAATATTTTGTAAATAATTAAATAATATTTTGTAAAATAAATATTTTATTTAAAATAGAAAATATATAGTACAGTATAATTTAATGTAAATTTAAACTTCCATAGCTTTTTCATACTTTTATTTTTTGAAGTGTTTTCACTTCAGCAATAATCTGCTGAGTGTTTTCTTTAAAACAAGACCAAATTTTGGTATATATTCCAAAGCATTCTTGAATTACAACCATTTAAGTTTGAATAGTGCATTTTAACCCCCAGCTAAGCGGTTAATTCGATTATTAAATTAATTTGTAGATCACAATTTGTCCTACATATAGTTGACTTTTTAAGAGATAAGTGGATTAGAATTGACTTAATGCACAGCTGCACTACTTCCTGAACTTCAGCCAGCTCCTTGTTTCCTGTCTGCTATTATTGGCCAAACTTGATTAATTCAGGTGTGTCTGATTATTGTTGCCGTGAGTACTGAGGTCAGTCACACCTGAATGAGTCAAGTTTGACCAATAATGGCAGACAGGAAACAAGGAGCTGGCTTAAGTTCAGGAAGTAGTACAGCTGTGCATAAAGTCAATTAGCAGCAGCCTACATCTTTAACAATAAAATGCAACACAAACATTAATACAGCTGTAAAATTAATCCTGTTATATTGATGAAACTGCTATTAATATTAACCCAAAACATCATAATAGTAAAACACTGACTAGGAAAATTTACCACACTATGAGTACCGGTACGCTACTTTTATTCATTACATTCTAGTACTTTTATGTACATTTTGGTGAAAGAAAATAGTTTCTCTGCATTAGTGGGATACAGTATGTGAGAGAGGGATGACTTACTATCTGACCCTGATTATATAACACAAATCTTAACATGCAGAGATGTATTGATTTCAAATATGGAATTTAACATGCATGAAACTGTTTGAAAAACTACTTTTATTTTTGCCTGCAGGTGGTATTGCAACAGTGTGGACTAATTATTTTTTACTTTTCCACTCTTTTTCTTTACATTTAGAGAGAACTACAGGATGTTGTTCACCTCTGGAACACTCACAGAATTCGCCCATCCAGAAATGCTGTGTCTCCACATGGATGTCCATTGATGATGTACACTCTACCCCAACTTTTTGGTGCTAGGGAGTACCTTAAAGAGGCATCCCAACAGAAGATACAGGCTTGTAGGGAGGAATGTCGTGAGAGAGGACCATATCCCTGTGATAATACAGTGTTTGACATTTGTTGTCTTGCAATGGCAGAAAACAGTCTTCACCCACCAACCTCTCCAGAGGAAGCCATTGATCTTTACTTGTTCTTGCGTGCTTACATACGTACCCAAATTTAATAATCATAAGTTGTTATACTGGATCAAATGACTGAATGTGAGCACCCACTCATAGCCAAAAACAACAACAGAATTTCAGTTTGGACAGAAAGACTGTGTTTAAGCAATCAATAATAGACAACTCTTTCATAATTGACATTTTCCAAATGAGCTCCATTTCATCTCTTTTTATTCATCATTATGTAAAAAATACATCTAAACCACACAACTGGGAACAATCCTGTAACTGCAAATGAAAGGTATCAAATGTTGTCAAAATTGGCACATATGTCCTTATGAAGGAACTATTTTGTATCACCAGAAGTGGTCAGACACACTTTGGGCTCATTGTAATCAGGGCAACCATGATGTTTGAATGGCCTTTAAATCAAACATATTATTGTATGTTGTTATCGTGTGTATGTGCTTTTACACAATTATTTGATGGACTTGTTTTCCCATTTCGACGCGAAAATGGATAATATCCAATCAGGCTTACAAACAATACAAGGCTCGTTGTCCACACTTGGTGATCATGTGTCAGAACTTGAACAAAGAGTAAGCTCAAATGAAGATAACTTATTTGAACTACAAAAGTATGTCAAAACATTAATGAGCGAGAACTCTAACCTGCGTGACAAAGTTGAGGATGCAGAGAATCGCTGCAGGGCATACAACCTGCGCTTTCTGCATGTTCCGGAAAAATCGGAAGGCCAGGATATCATCGGCTTCATGAGAGGTCTGATCCAGCTACTTTTGGGGGAAGATAACTTCTTAGTTCCTCCAGTCATCGAGAGAGCTCATCGTTCTCCCACTATATTACAAACAAATAAGCCGAAAGCTGGGCCAAGGCCAATCCTGGTGAAATTCCTAAGGCTACGTTCACACTGCAGGCTGAAACGACCTAATTCCGATTTTTTTGCCCCTATGCGACCTGTATCTGATTTTTTCATGACAGTCTGAACGACACAGATCCGATCTTTTCAAATGCGAACCAGGCCACTTGGGTATGTGGTCCAAATCCGATATGTATCCGATCTTTTGAAATGCGACTTCAATCTGATCGGCCAGGTCACATATATCCGACCTGTACGTCATTGATATGCAACAAACGTCATAATTCTGCGTTGAAGTAGTAGGTGGGAATGAGAAGTTGAACAACACTACCATGGCGGACGATGCTGAAACCAGTCAATGGAAGGAAAGCGAGGTGTCTGAGTTAATTAATATTTGGGGGGACAGCTCTATTCAGGCCAAACTCGAGGGCTCTTATCGGAACCGGGCGATTTTTGAAAACATTTCCAGCGAAATGTCCGTGCATAGTTACAGGCGATCCTGGCTCCAATGCCAGCGAAAAATAAAAAGCCTCCGAGCCAAATACAAGGAGGTTAAAGACTGGAACAAACGAAGTGGCCGTCAACGTATCACCTGTCCATTTTACGAAGAGCTGGACCGCATTTTGGGGGATAAGCCCAGCGTTCAGCCACTAGAACTGTTGGACAGCTGCTTTGCCCAAGAGGAGCCCGGGGAGAAGAGCCCAGGTCCCACCGCAACTGTCGCGGCCAGCCCAGCTAGTAGCTCTTGCGGTGATACACGTGGGTTATTTGCACATGGCCCAGAGCTACCTGTGAGTGGTATGTGTGACAGTTTGTTAAATGCATACACAGGTGATGGGACCCTTGTTGCTGTTTCAGCTTCTGCCTCTATCTCCGAAGAAAGTTCTGCAGCAAGTGAAGATAACGTTACATCTGTGGACAGCTATGCATCTTCCACACCCACTGATGGTAAGAAAGTTCTTTGCTGTTTTTTGATCGTTTTCCAACTCAATTAAACTCTTAACCCCTACCTGAACCGAGCACATTTTTTTAGTTTGTCTTTACCCAAATATAAAAGCTTGAAAAAAAAAAGAAAATGTTAAGAAAATGCAACAAAAAAGTGACAAAAACATGACAAAAAAGTGATGAAAACGTGACAAAAATAAATAAAAAATATGATGAAAGCGCAATAAAAAAATTGACAGAAGAGTGATCCATCTTGGCAACTTTTGACCTAAAACATGTGATATGAAATTAATTTGTTTGAATTGAATGTTGAACTGGCTTCTGAACAGCTTAGTATTGTTTATAAATGGCCATGAATAATCATAATTATTACTTAATATAAACTGGAATGCTTGGCGCTTTTACTGTTATACTAATAATAAAATAAAAAATAAACATTGTAATCCTTATTTTGATCTGTTCTTTTTTTCTTTTTACAGCTACTACTGCTGTAAGAAAAGAAAGAAAAGAAAAGAAAATCAAAGATGGAGGCAACGCTGGAGGTATTTGCTGACTAGATTACCAGTGCCCTTAAAGATGACGACAGAGATCTTTTGTTGAAGATGCAAGCAGCTCAGCATGAGCATCAGTGGCGCAAAAAGTGGGTATGCGCTATATGCGGCGCATAGGGGCGCAGCACAATGGAGGGCGCCAAAGCGATGGTGGAAAAAAAAATAATAAAAAATTAAAACTATATATAGGCTATATGTATTGTATTTCTATATGTAGCTGCTGTTGTGCGTTTCTAAATCATTTCTGTATTCCTTCAATGTTATATAAAATTTTAGAGGACTAACAGCCAGGCTAGAGTAGGCGCCCTCATGGAGAAGGGGAGCGGGTAATATCGCGAGCGGGCGGGGGCGCCGTGAGCGCTGAGCGAGCAGGTACGAGTAGTGAGTTGTCGTCGAAAAAGATGGATAAAACAAAATGCTATGGGGCTAAAAATAGAAAAAGAAAGATAGAAAAGGAGATGGCATGTCAATTGATGCGACAGCAGCTAAATAACTGCATGCATTGCTGAAAGCCAACAGGTAGGATTTAAAATGTGACATCCAGGCATGTAGGCTAAATCTCGGTGGCCATCGGGACTACCGGGAGATTCCCGCTGGGCCGACGTGCTTTTCCAGCCGATACATTTCATCCTTTTTTTATTTATTTGTCTTAACAGCCCACAAAACTCATACATCGGCGGCCTATTTGTTTGTTGTTTGTTTGTTGTTTTGTTTTTGCTTAATTGGCGGCGCTGGGTTAGTGCTGCTGGTGTAATGCATTGGTCAAAAAAAGTCAGGTTTAGTTTTTTTTCTGACACACTGGCCCATGAAACATGTCATTATGCGCAAGTATCTTTCAAGTAGCCTATAGAAATTAGTGCAAAACTAATTATGAAAGTTTCCTTTATTTTTCAGTGCATTTGTTTTACCTTTGCCTTTATGGCTATTACTATCATGGGATTAATATTATAACTATTATTATGTAGTAGTTTCTCTTTTTAATTTGCACCCTGAAAATGGGTTGGAGCTTTTAATTTTGAACTCTCAAAGTGCACCAGACTGCTGAATTTAACATTACAGAACACAAAATTTTCTTACGGGGGAGCATGCCCCTGAACCCCCCTAGAGAAACTGAGGTCCACCTACCACAGTTTTACCCAAAATCCTGTGAGAAACACTTGTAGCTTATAGTTTTCTTGGGGGTGGGGGGGGGGGGGGGGGGGTTCATCAAGGTGGAGTAGCTATAGTTTAATTGTGTTAATAAACGACAATTTTGCACTTATTTTGTTAGCTCTCATTTGTTCCTACTCACTTACTACACAGCACACTTACATTACATTTATTTTTCCTTTTTTTTTTTGTATGGGGGGTGGGGGGGCGCTTAAACTGTTGCTGCATACCCCTCTGAAACTGGGTAGTTGCACCCCTGATGAGCATGATCGTAAAATGTTTGCCATGATATCTGAGTTTATGGAGAGATCAACCCAGCCTCCACAGCCACCTTTCTACCATGCACCAATTCATCCCGCTCAGCTTTACAACCCAATTCATCCTCCTACTCTTCATTCCTCACAGTTTCCTGTGGCTTCCTTTCCATCTCCCACCCAGCCCCTGCCCTTTTTTCAAGATTTAAATCAACCACTGCCCTTCAGTAATACTCATCCACATCCCAGTCTCCCTCAGTCATTCTTCCAGGTAACGGAAAATACTCAGGGTCAACAGGCTTTCAACAACGAGGATCATCGGCCACCTTTTCAGTCTGAAGAAGATGAAACCCTCTTTACAAAGTTATGAATGGTTCTAAAACATTAATGACAGTTAATGATGCATTTTTGCACAATGTTCAGGTTGAAGTGTGAAGGTTATTTATAATGCACTAGTTATTTTATTACTAGTATTTTTGTTATTTTGTTGTTGTTAGATTTGTTGATGGCAAATACTTGACACTATTGAATATGTTGTATTGTATTTGTTTGCCAATACACTGTGAACTTTTCCTGTCAGTTTAATTGTTACATTTGCTGTGTTAAAATGTGGGCAAAATTTGCACTATTATAGCCACACTATTTTCTTTTAATAAAAAGGAAACAGCAATAACAGTATTGAAAATGTTATTTATTTAATTATTGCAGCTATGGTAACAATTCAGCAAAGCAGCACAAAACAAATAACTAATTTGTGGTTGGGCCTGTCAAGATAACAAAATTCAATATATTGAGTCATTCAAATGTTGCGATAAATGATATTGAAGATCTTGTAATGACACAGAAACAAACTCTAAAACCAAAAAATGACAGTGAAACTGAAAGGTACTTAAACACTTGAAATATTACACAACCTACGCGGGTTTAAAAATATAGTATTACATTAGAAAACTGTGTCAAAAAAAGCAAATATGTACAGATAAATATTGAGGTCAAAAAGTACTAAAGTTGAACGATGTAGTAATTATTGTGACAGCCCAGTTTGTGGCTCAACGTTGGCTAACAAAAAGCTGAGTCAGTGCTTCTCTGACTTTTGCTGGCTGCACATCTACAAATCCCCCTCCTTCAGCCAATCTCTCAACACGAGGAACAGTTTCACCAGCCTCTTCATAAATCTCCCCGTGCATTTCACACACATTGTGGAGTGTGCAACATGCACTGATTATGGTGGGGACGAGGGAAACGTCCACATCCAGCCGTTTAGCAAGGCACCTCCACCGGCCCTTCAGTCGAACGAAGTCATCCTGGCTCTGCTGTGGCGCTCATTGAAGTACTTCTGCTCAACTGTCAGGGTTCCTTTGTCACAGTATCCTTTTAACAGCCAGATTCGAAGGGGATAAGCCGGGTCGCCGAGCAGCATGATTGGCACTTGAACGCCCATTATCTCTTCAGTGTCCTTAAGATTTAAAAGCACACAAAAAAAAAAATCAAAATAATTAAAGACAGATTGTATACATGGTAAATCACTATTACTCACTGGTGGAAAAAGCTCCCCTTTCTCTGCGAGTGAGTACACATGGAAATTCCGGAGTACCCTCGCATCATGAACACTCCCTGGCCATCCAGCATAGATGTTGGTGAAACTGTTGGAAGACAGTGTTAAATTACTGAATATGCCATGGTAAAATGTATGTATTTTCAAGGATAATATTCTTGCAGATGTATGGTTGTACCAAAAGAAAGTGAGGCAAGTACACAGAGACAACGAATGATTCGTAAAAAAAAAATTATAATTGTAACGAGTAACTAGCAGAACATTGAAAAAATAACTAAGTAAAAGTATTAAATTCATCAAATATATCTACTGAAGTAAAAGTTGAAGTATGAGAAAAAAATACTCTCGTACAGTACAGATAGAGCATTTTAGTACTTAAGTACAGTAATTAAGTAGTTTTACTTCGTTACTATACATCTCTGCAAGTACAGTACTTTTAAAATAGTATAAGAACAATATCTATATGTCTTACCAAAACCGATGATCCATGACACCCTGGAGCAGAACCGAGTGCCACCCTTTGCGGTTAAAATACTCTGCGTGGTTATCCTCTGGAGCAATGATGGGGATATGACTCCCATCAATAGCTCCTCCACACTGCGGGAAACCCCATCTCTGGCGGAAGCCTTCACAGACCTCTTTCAGGTCATCACCTTTGGGCAGTTTTATGTAATGGGGCATGAGTACACGGCGAACTGCTTTGCAGAACTCGTGTACAATAGAGCAGACCGTAGACTTGGCTATGCCGAACAAGCTAGCTATCGTACGATAGCACGCACCTGTAGCTAGCCAATAAACTCCAACTCCAACGCGTTTCTCCACTGTTATGGGCCGCCGCAGATGTGTCTCTTCCCGTGACAGAGTTAATCGAGGGGGCTCACAAACATAATCAAAGGTGGATCTGGTCATTCGAAAGTGACTGATGAACTCTGTATCTGTGAAGCCCCTCACATCAGTATCCCACCACTCCTGGCTGCGACTCCGCACCCACACGTTTCTCTGCACCGACGTTGCAACCACAGCTCCACAATAAGCCATGGCCAAAAGCCTTGCTCTCCTCCTTTTAAATTTTCTTCTTAAAATTAGAAGATTGTACATGTGCTGGCTCTGTTGCGAAAATAACTTTAAAATTGCTAAACGAGCTCCACTGTTGACATCCATAGCTAGTTCCGCAAACAACAAGTGACGTCGTTGACCGTTGAGTACTCTTCTGCGCATGCGGGTCACTTCTGGGTCATTTCACGTTCACACAGGAGATCACAAAAGGTCGCATTTAATTGGAAATGTGAACGGCCTTGCAAAAAAATCTAATTTTTAAAAAAAATCGGAATTGAGCATTAAGCCCTGCAGTGTGAACGTAGCCTAAGCCTCCAGGATAAACAACTAATTCTACATTTGTCACGTGAGAAGAAGGAACTAAAGTATAAAGGCAACCGCGTCTACATTTTTCCTGATTTCAGCGCTGGCATTGTTCATAAACGTCGGCAGTTTGATGAAATCAAGAAAAAGCTCCGCAAGCTGAAGTTTGAATATTCTCTTCTGTATCCTGCCGTACTGAGGATTATCGCAGCGGGCAAAGTAGCCCTGAAGAAGCAGAGTCTTTCCTTCAGGATCTCGAGGCTCACTCTCAGAAAGACTGATTTCATTCGTCCCAATGATTTTGAGGTATATCTAATTGAGTGCATGTTGATGCCGATGTTATATTGTGGCATGAAAGGCAATACATTTATTGAAGTGACCCGTCTCTTGGGCCGATTAGCCTAATTTTGGCCGTTTTTTTGTTTTATATGTGTGTATACATGCATGTATGTTATGTAGGCTACGTATGTATATAAGCCTAAATATATCTATCTATATATGTTTTCACTTCATGTTATTCTATTAAGAAACTTAGCAGACTATAAATCTGTATTTTGTTATGTTTCGGCTTAGCCAGTTTGTGAGTTTGTGTGCTCGCGTGTGTGCCTGCGCGCGCACGTTTGTGTGTGAGTGTGTGCGTGTATGCTGCTCTATTTCACCTTCGCTCTCTCCCTCCAGCCCCCTACCCTTCAACTCTATTTCCTATGTTGTTGACTAGTCAACATGGGTAAAGGTTTATTTGTTATTCATCTGAATATCAGGAGCTTGCTACACAAAATCGATCTCTTAAGGGCCTGGTTGGTCTATAATAAACCAAGTGTTATAACATTGTCTGAGACCTGGTTGAATAAAAATATATCGGATGAGGAAATTAAACTGGATGGTTATGTCTTGTATAGATCTGATAGGGCTACTCGTGGAGGAGGGGTAGCCACTTATGTCTCCTCAAATTTATCATCTGAGCTTATAGCTCCCAAGGAAAATCTGACTCAACTAATTAAAGAACCTACTCGGGTTGACCACAGATCCAAATCTCTGTTGGATTGGATTTTGGTCACCCACTTCAACAGAATTCTTGAATCTGGTGTTTTACCCGATTGCTTTAGCGATCATTCCATGGTTTTCTGGGTATGGAAAATTACATTACCTCGCTTACCACCCAAGGTGATCAGGGTAAGGCAGAGTAAATACTTTAACACTGAGCTTTTTATCCAAGATCTACTAGATATAAACTGGAACCGGTTTAATCTTATTCCTTTTGTTGAAGATGTCTGGAATTTTTTTTTATACTGAAGTGCTTAAGGTAATTGATAAACATGCCCCTTGGATATCAGTTAAGGTTAAGGGGCGACACTTACCTTGGATTAATGCTGATTTAATTTATCTTTTTAAACAAAGAGATAAGGCATGGGAAAAGTACCGCCAGTCAAAGGATCCTTCAGAAGGGGCTGTATATAAACAATTAAGAAATAAGTGTACGACTAAAACAAGAAATGCCAAATCAAATTATTATACAAACTTTTTGTCAAATAATTTCCATAAGCCTAAGAAGTTTTGGGAAAGCATTAATTAATTAATTAATTAATTATTATAATTATTATAATTAATTAATTAAAGCAATTATTAAATAATTGTACAAAAAACATTGCTACTAAAATTAAAGTCAATAATGATGTTATTAGTGACCCTTCTGCGGTTGCCAATGCCTTCAACCTACACTTTTCTTCTATTTGTAGTTCGCAATTTTCTAATTTCTCTAACTCTAGTTCAGCAGATGAGCTCAATAGTTCATTTTCATTTGCTACAATAAATCCTACTGAAGTTCAGCACGTAATTTCCGAACTAAAGTCAGGTAATGGTACAGATCCCGACGGCCTGGAGATTAAATTTATTAAGCTTGCATCTCATGTACTGGCGGTCCCCTTAACAGATTTATTTAATTTATCATTATCTACCTGTGTGGTCCCATCTATGTGGAAGTCTGCCAGAATTACACTAATACATAAGGGTGGTGATCCACTTGATATTAACAACTATAGACCTATTTCCACCTATTTCTGTCTCCAAATCAATCTGGTTTCAGACCAAACTTTTCTACAACCACTGCTCTTCTAAAATTTACCAATGATGTGTCATCTTCCTTAGACAATAACAAATCAACTGGTGCAATATTTATAGATCTCACTAAGGCCTTTGATATGGTCGATCATTATTTGCTTCTTGATAAACTATATGCGATAGGTCTTACTAAAGATTCTCTTCTCTGGTTTAACTCTTACCTTCATGGTAGATATCAGCGTGTCTCTTTTCATGGTTGTGTATCACAGTCCTTAAAGGGCATATTGCAGGTTAGAGGACCCAACGAGTCAATGCATAGAAAAACAATGTAGGAATTAGATTTTCTTTAAAATATACGCATAAACACGCTACAGAAGCTTCTGCAATCGTTTTTGTGAGAAAATTTTACTTCCGCGTCTGAAAATGGGCGTGGCGGGCGTGACGCAATGAGCGGGAGAGCCGTCGATTCACACAACAGGAAAACAATGAATCGCATGACATTTCGGACGCTGAGGAAATACTCGTATGACGGATCAAGCCATAAAGTTATGAGCCTGCTATGCTAAAGAGATCAGGGACAGGCCATGATAATGTCAGACAGAATGGTCAGAGAAAAATTGAGCTGTGGTGTGAGGAGAACCAGTGGAGAACAGGACAGGTGCCTTTTAGGTGAGAGACGTGCTTATAGTATACACGTTCGCTAACGATATACACTGTGCTCACAATATTGTACAGATTATTATGATCTTATAACAGGCCAGCAGACATTAGTATGTTAGGGTAGATTTATATACTATTAAATGTATAAAAACTTTACTTGAGTAGCCTATATTTCTATACTAAAAGCATAGGCTATACTCAGGTAAATTTTGAATACATATTTTTCACCTAGGTTATAACATAAACGTTTTTATAACATAAAAGTTTTTTAATTACAAGTTCTATTTAGGGCATGACATGACTAAGTTACCTATATAACACTATTTGATGCCATTGGTAGTATACGACGATCAATATTCTTGCTTCGGCATACCATGTTGAACTCCATCATATTGCCGGGATGCTAATCATTTGATCTGAAGTGAACGCTACACACGACCGCGTTTTCCGAGCCGATGCAGAAGAGAAATCCCGTCTCTTCACCTGCTCAAAGCGCACCAGGAACGAAAGATAGGCTATATAGCACCGTCACTTTTATTGTAATGGAAACTTGTGGACTCGATCTTGAAGTCCTGACAGGATGGAGTTTTTGCAATCTCCACAAACACAATAATTTACCATGACGATGATAAATTAAAATGCAAAAACTAACGAAAGCACACTGACTGACGAGCGCTCTCACTGAACACCAGCCTACTCTGCACTGAGCCGAGGCTGCGGCTCCCTGATATGACGTCAAATGACGCGATGTTGAAAAAAAAGCGGTTTTTACTAGCAGTCCAAGAAACGCTCACTTTATCTTCTAAATTAGTGTCCTTATGTTGTATTAAAACATTTTAAATCCTGCATTAACTTTTCATATGGTATTTTCATACAAGGTTATCTATAAATTTCGATTTTTTTTTAACCTGCAATATGCTCTTTAATAATGGACAAAGGTGTCCCTCAAGGCTCTTCTTTAGGCCCTCTTCTATTTTCTTTATTTATCAATGATCTTCCTTTAATTTGCTCAGACTGTTGTATCCATCTATATGCAGATGATACAGTGATTTATACATCTTATATGTCTGTCTCTAAGATTCAATCCTCATTGCAATCTAATTTTAATGCCATTCAACTTTGGTTCCAATCAAACCATCTTCTATTGAATAAGAAAAAGTCATATAGTATACTGTTTCCTACCAGATCAGCTTCAATGAATCAACATAATAATCTTTCACTCAAATTTTTAGACGATACTCCACTTTTACAAGTTGAGGAACTCAAATATCTGGGCCTCTGGCTTGACTCACAATTCTCCTTTAGGTGTCATATAAATTCTGTTGTAAAAAAGATTCATTGGAATTTACGAATACTGTATCGCTCTATTAATTGTTTCACTCAAATGATTAGACTAAGAATTGTGTCACAGGTAATATTTCCCATATTAGATTATGCAGACGTTGTCTATCAAAACACAACAGAATCAAACTTGAAGGCATTGAATGTTGTTTTTAATAACATATGTAGATTTGTGCTGAGATGTCCTTTTACCACTCACCACTGTGTAATGTATGATTCACTGAACTTATTATCACCAAAAGCCAGAAGACAGTATCACTGGTATCAGGTTATCTTTAAATGTGTGTATTATAATTATCCTTCTTATCTGAAGGAATATTTACGTCCATTTAGATCCAACTATAGACTGAGACACGCTGAATATCTCTCTTTCACTGTGCCAAATATTTTCAAAGAGAGTGGTAGGCGTGCTTTTAAATTCAAAGCCCCTTCAGACTGGAATAACCTGCCTGGGTCTTTAAGATCTGTCACATCACTGCGTTCTTTCAAAATATCTCTTTTTACTTACTTGCAGGCAAATGATTGCTGTAAATCTTTTCCTCACTGGATGGATATTGGTGTGACTGGATATTGTTTCATATACCCTTTATATCTGTGACACCTATTATTATTATTATATTTTATTAGGGCCCAAGCCCTGAAAGGGCGAAGGCCCTATTGTTTTCCTAAGGATTATTTATTATTATTATTTTGTAACCTTTTGGGCATTTTTGGGGCCCTTAACGTGCTCGAAAACTCTTGAAACTTTGCACATGGGTCAGAACCCGCGGCCATCAGAGCCGGCCTGAAGCTTGTACCCGGGCGTGGCAGGGCGGCTCGTCAGCGCCCCCTGGAACGGGGTACGAACACTTGGTCCATAACTCAAACACGTTTGTATGTAATAATATGAAACTCTGTGCACATGTTGATCTCATAGTTTCATCTATACCTCGCGCTTTTACTTTTTACCCCAGCCCAACAGGAAGTCGGCTATTGAGGTTTGTTTGTAAAACGCTCGCAATGGAATGTTAAATACTCCTCCTAGAGCTTTGATCCAAATTCGACAAAACTCGGTCAGCATGAAGTCAAGACATTGAGGATGAAAGTTTGCGAGGGGATTTTTGATATCTCGAACGGTTTGGCCGTGGCGAGGAAACGAAATCATGGCGAGAAACGTGAACCAGGAAGTGTGTTATAACTTCAGCATACATTAACTGATCTTGATGAAACTTCAGCAGTGTGTTCGCTGTAAGAGGACGATCACATGGATGTGACTATTGTGAGTCAAAGTTATAGCGCCACCAACTGGCAGCAGGAAGTGTGTCACTTTCAAAATGCTTTGATATCACCCTTTTATTTTTACCCGATTTGCTTCAAACGTCATCTGTATAATGTAAACATACGGCAGATGTAGACCTGTGAATGGATTCTTGATATCTTTGAAACTGTTGCCGTGGCGACGCATCAAACGTTACCATTCTTTTAGGATGCTTTTGAGACCCTTAGCATGCTTGAAATTGCATGAAACTCGACAGACACATCACATTTATTAGCCAGTAGACACGTGCAAAGTTTCAGAAACGGGCGTGGTGAGGGCTCAGTAGCGCCACCTTTTGACAAAAGTGGGGTTGTTAGTTTTATCTACAGTTACAAAAATCGGTATGTATATTGTACTCCTCGAGCCGGACAACTTTCTAATTGACACTCATTAGCTAGGACCCACAGAAAGTCAGATATGTTTGTTTGAATGTGGTCTTGCTCAATCTGAGCCTGCTGTCTTTGCCTGTCTGTGAATGTGTGTGTGTTTGTAGGGGGAGGGGTATTAACCATTTCACTCCTGTGTGTATGGCCTGCATAAAAAATAAATGCCTTAAGCCTGGTATTTTTTTAAATAAGTTTTTTATTTTTTATAAGTAAAGGCATATAACCAGTTTAATTGTAGTGCATTAATAGTTTTATATAATTAGTTTATTAATTAAATTAACTTGGTCCATAAACTTGATCTAAAAATTTGGTCCATAAATCAAACACACTTGCATGTAATAATATGACTTGAGTGTTAATCACATCATGTTTTCAGTTTGAATATAAAATATATAAATTATGTAAAAAAAATAAAGTTGATCCAGCTGGAGCGCAGGCTGAGAATAGCGCTGTCATGACTGGATCAGAGATCATCAGTCATGCCTTCTCATACCTTACGCGCACACCACGCCCACTTACATCAGATCACATCAACATGTCAGCCGGAGGGATAACGAGGGTCGTCGTCGCTTTTGGATTCAAGAATTTCTTACAACAAGATGGCAAAAGAACAGCGCTTTGCAAGACATGCAACGTTAAGATCGCGGACAGTCAGATGACAACCTCCAATTTCGTTCGTCATTTGAAGAGCCATATTCTGCCCAGTAAGTGCTTGTCAATTTGTTAATGTTATCTGGTTAGCTCGTTCGTAGTTAGCTAGCTAATGTAAGTTAAAGGAGAACTCCGGCGCAAAATTACACATTGTTACCTAGTCAACCGTTATCTGAGATTTGTTTTCATGACTGCCGAATGTAAATAGTTTTATCTATAAAAACAGTTTAGCCTATAAGTGACGTCCGACATTCTGCATATTGTGTTATTTTGTTAAGCCCCACTAAAGGCATAAAAAACTGTAAAGCACAATCAAGTTTTCACACTATATTCCAAGACTTCTAAAGTCATTCAATAGCTTAATGTGTGGTAAAATTAATATTTTAGTCTCTAAGTTAAAGTTAACGGAAAGTCATCTCGCCTCAGTCATTCTCCATGCATCAGCATTAGCGCGTCGCGTTCGGTTGCGACAGTAACACGACGACACTCTCTTCAAGATCAATGTTCCCAATATTATACTTTATTTGTAGATAAGGCATAAAGGTCTATGATTTGCATAAAATGACTATCTTGCTGGAGTGGAGTTTATTGCCCTTTAGAATACACTAAGCATTAGTGCTGCACGATTAATTATATCGCAGTCGTAATAGCGATCTCAAACCTATGCAATTATATAACGCAAAATGCCGCGATTTTAAATGAAATAAACAAAGTAGGGCTATTAGCGCAGCATCTCTTCTTTTTTGTCATCCTTTGACTAGTGTTACAAGATCCCCCTCTTATTGGTTCAAATGCCTTTTCGCATTTTGCACGACAAGAAGTGAAAAGCTGCCTGTGAGTGCCCTAGATTAGAATAGATGAGACTCGCATAATGCGCATGCACTGACCGTGTGCCAGCCCAGAATAAACAGTTCTCTTTCGAGCTTGAACGAACAATAGCACACACAATTATGCCAAAATGTGAGAGTTGTGAGTTGTGCTATGAGGCGCGTGTGAGATCCGCGTCTCGGCAACGGGTGCTCTTAAAGGGCCAGCAGCGAATAAAGCGTTCTTTCAGTAAAGTTAAAAGAACAAAGGGAAATTAGAAAATTACTCACTGATCTTGAGTAAAGAACTTTTGTAGCTTTAATAAGGATTATTATATATATAATTTATGATTCAGGCAGCGCAGACTGTTTGATAACTTTATTCAATTTCTGTACCTGTTAAGACAGGAAGGGCACAGGTAAATATGTTTTTTATTATGGGTTTATGTGGGGATTGTTTGAAGTTCACTTAATTTAAAAGCTGTTATATATTTTTTTTAAGCCTAATAATTTTTTAAAAAGTTGATGGCTTTCAATTGATGGAATCACTGTAATGTTGGTTTGGTTGATGGTTTATTGATCATTATAGGTGTTATCAATCATTTATTGTTGTTGTTGTTGTTTTTAGTTTGAGTTGAGAAATAAACATTAATCTGTGTGTGCATTTTACTTTAGAACCAAGCAAGTTGGACTCATGAAACCATTTTATTATATCGGAGTCGCAAATCGCAATTGCAATATTGGCTCAATAATGGCAATATAACATTTTCCCAAATCGTGCAGCCCTACTAAGCATAGATTATAGATACCATCCCTTCGCTATGTTCTTTTCAATGTGAAGCGTTGCGTGCTGTGACTTGGTGTTGCTTCAAGTGCATCATTCTGCACACGGGATGCGCATGATTGCTTATAATACTTTGGGGAGACAAGGGGGCGTGGCCTAAGGAATATCACTCGTGATGTTAAGTGATGTTACCCCGCCATCGCTGATACAACCTTTAGCAGTCATGTTTTTGCTTCTTGAGAGAGAGAGAAAGTGTGTGTGTGCGTGTGTGTGAGCAGTGGCGGTTCTAGGCGGGGGCCTGGGGGGCCAGTGCCCCTGCGACAACAAGCTTGGACCCCCTTGTGGCCCCCCTAAATGTGGAGTCAGTGTGAAATATTTTTTTTATAGTGTGTCACGCATTGAGCATGACAGTCACTCGTTTCAGTCTTTTGTCTCACACTCCCGTCACACATTGTATTTCTCATGCGGAAAAACTATTAATAATATATTTAATATACGCAATTTCTCTGGCCGCGCCGCTCTCACGTGAGAATCAAGCGCGTCTCGCCTGGAGTTCAGCAGTCGACCCTGCTACGCATCAGCCAATCAAAAAAAGAGAAGTGCTACTTAATAGCCAATCAGAAAAGGGCACTATTGTATCTGGGTAAAATTTAACGCAACAACCAATGAAAAAAAGCATATCCTGGAATTGTTCATATGATTCTGTTACAACATCTTCCGAAAGTTTCTTCACCCGTCCCACAGATGAAACTAATCACTGGAGCTCCGAACATCACTTGGAGCACGGAGTAAGTCATGATCTCCTGTTTTAATGTTACAACAAATTCACAACTTGTTTGACAAAAACTATGACAACTTGACTGATGTAAGATGAATCTTTCCCGTAGCGTAAGCTAGCTTACGCAATGCTCGTTCCCTCATCTAGAGAGAACCGAGGTTACGTTAGGTAATCGATTCGTTTCCCATTTAATTAGTATCAGTCTGTAACTTAGACAACAGTTTTACAGCCTGTTCACTGACAACACCTGCTCAGAACAAGTAGTCTAGGCCTAGTCATCTTATTACACGAATCACGATGACTGACATATTGTCACATTATAAACATCTCTCTCTCCAAATAGGCTTAATAATTTTATTAGCACTAGATAAATTAAAGTGTATTGCATAGTCGATATTATAGGTCACTTTTAAAATCATGTCATATTTTATAATTATATCCTGGCCAAGGATGCATTAATTATTGCTTCTGTCTTTCAAAGATGTCAGGAAAAAAACAATTATAAAAAAGCTCATTCACCCTGAGAGGAAAGCCCCCTAAAAAGGCCAGTTTAGAGGATAATTTGCTGATCTTTTTGCAAAAAAAAAAAAAAAAACCCACAAAAATCGTAGATTAATTTGTAAAAATTATATATATATATATATATATATATATATATATATATATACATACTGTATATTCAATGTAAAAAAATAAAATGGAAATTCAAATACAGACTGATATATGTAATGCAAATGTAAAAATATAATGCAAATGCAAATTGTTGGATAATTATAAACATGGTATTTTGCTTATTTATGCATTCAGTGCAGTGCAGAAAATGATAAGGTCTAAATGTAACTGGCCCCTCTAACAGTACAACTGGCCCCAGCTTGGCCCCCCCAGTTGAAATGGTCTAGAACCGCCACTGTGTGTGTGTGTGTGAGAGAGAGAGAGAGAGAGAGAGAGAGAGAGAGAGAGAGAGAGAGAGAGAGAGAGAGAGAGAGAGAGAGAGAGAGAGAGGAGAAATGTAACAAAGTTTAATATTGTTTGTAAACTGTGTTTGAGAGAGAGGAAGGTGTTCAGAGAGTCTGTAGGATGTTAAGCTGTTATTTGTTTTATGGACTCAATGTTGAAAATTTAAAACATTTCAAACACACTGTTGGCAGAAGTGAAAAATAAATAATTTTATGAAGTTACAATTTTGTTTGATTCCATGGTGTATTTTACTGAACATGAGTATTTACAATGCAAATTATTGTAATTTACTGGCAAATACTTATCTTGTCTTTTCATTTTATTAAGATCAGATTCTGCATGTAAAATTAAAATAATAAGGTGACTTGACTTGCACTTGACTTAACCTACTACAAGACTTGACTTGACTTGACATAGCCTGTGACTTGACTTGACTTGCCCCCCCCCCCCCTTTTAAATGTATAGTTTGCTTTAAATAAAAGTAAGATAAATTGGTAAACTACAAATTGGTAATTGAAGCTGAATGAATTTAAAATTAATGTGCTATATTTCAATACATTTGCTTTCCTTAATATTGTAAAACACTAACCTCATTTATATGTGTGTGTGTGTGTGTGTTTGTATGTATATATATTTTGCAAAGCCCTCACTGATGCAAGCTCTTCTGCACACTTCTCTTCGACAGTCAATGCGGAGGTTAAGTTTTTGCACGTCGTGCAGAATAACCCTCTTTATATATATATATATATATATATATACTTAAAAAAGCGGGGGTTAAGTTTTTGCACGTCGTGCAGAATAACACTAAAGGCACCATATATATACTTAAAAGTGGGGTTGTTAGTTTTATCTACAGTTACAAAAATCGCTATATACATTGTACTCCTCAAGCCGTACAACTTTCTAATACATAGTCATTAGCTCGGACCAAGAGGAAGTCAGATATTTTGGTCTGAATATGGTGAGCCTCTCTCTGAGCCTACGTCCCTGTATGGCAAGCCCTTTTAACATTTAAAAGCTAAGTTTGCCTGTCCGGAATTAACATTGTAGATATCAACAAAGTCTTTCTGTCTAGTCGTTACACTTTGGATAGTTTGTATTATCATTTAAGATATCTGTAACATAATTGTGACTAGTCGAAATGACAGAGTATGGCAAGCCGTTTTAACATTTAATCATGAAAGGGCCAAAGCCTTCGGCACCGCCACCCGGGTGCCTTTAGGTAACTAAAGGAACCGGGGTTGCGGTGCCTCCGGCTTGGGCCCGCCATCGCTGCTCGCAGCTATATTTATTATTATTATTATTATTATTTATTTATTTATTTATTTATTATACTCTTTATTATGTGTAGAATATGGATTTAGGTGTACGTATATATTATGTATGTATTGCTTGCATGTATAGACGTGTATGTGAGGGCTAAATGTTGTCATGCATTGTAATACTGCAATATGTTTTATATATGGATTTGTTCCCTATAAGGAGTTGATGGGCCTGGAGGGCTGGGTGGGTGAGTGGGTGGGTGGGGCGAGGTGGGATGAGCTAGAGCTTTTGTGTGAGTGAATGTACATGTGTTGTATTATTTTTCTTTTGTCTCGAGGACCCCCTCGAAAACGAGATGTTTCATCTCAAGGGGTTATCCTCAACAACAACAATAAACCCCATTAAGTTTTATTTTCTATATATTTTGCATAACTGCTTTTGAAGATGTAAATTCAGTCAATCTGTTGGAAGAGATGTTCCTTAGTGTAAAATAGAAATGCATGGTCATTTTATTTTATAAATATAAGCAAAAATAAATAAATGGAGTTTTAGAACAAATCTTTCTGCATTAATAGCCTAAATGTACAATTCAACTACAGTAATCCATGTTTGATCAAGCTTCGAACCCATGTCTTTGCAATGGTAGAACCGTAGGCCTATGTTCTACCATTAAGCCATGTGCTCGCTCTAATGAGCAATAAAAAGGTTTGTTGTTATGCCTGTTGTGAATGTAGGCCTGGGCTACTTTAGGCTACATGAAAAAGGAGACCTTTTACAGTTTTAAAATATGGTTTTATTATAGCTGTGATGAGAAAAATAAATTCAAGTGAGCACCGCCGCATTTGTAAACAATATTAAGGCCACTGAAACTGAAACGCATGTATGTAATATCTCAATACAGGCGCAGAAGCGCTGGTTCAGATTTTATTAGGCTATTTGTTGTTTAAACGTGCGTGTTGCATATTTAATATATATATATACTGTGTATATATATATATATATACACATATTTGATATTGTCTATTTAGGCGAATTATAGCATTGATTACTGTGGAGGGGGCTCTCTAATTTTGCAATTCATGATTCCCAGTCTCTGTGTAATACGGTTTCAAAACTGAAAGCATCAACTTCTAGAGTTGATCCTATACCGTCTTGCCTTTTTAAATCATGTTTTGATTCCCTCTCTCCCTTTGTTTTGAGAATTATCAATAACTCCCTGTGCACTGGTGTTGTGCCAGCTGCACTTAAAACTGCTGCTGTCACCACTGTACCAAAAACTAACAACACGGACTTTGATAATCTGAATAATTTTCGACCCATCTCTAATCTTCCATTCCTCGCCAAAATTTTAGAACAGTGGCTTCTCAACTACTGTCTCATCTTTCTGCCAATGATCTTTTTGAGCCACTTCAGTCTGGATTTCGGAAACTGCACAGCACTGAAACAGCACTGGTCAAAGTGACTAACGATTTGTTAATGGCATCTGATTCTGGCCGTCTATCTATACTGATTCTTCTTGATCTTAGTGCCGCTTTTGACACTATAGATCATTCGATTTTAATCAATCGCTTAGAGACCATCTTTGGAGTTTCTGATTCTGCATTAAATTGGTTTAAGTCCTATCTCTCTGATCGCAAGCAGTTTGTTGTGATGGGTGATTACAAGTCTGAGGTCGGTGTGGTGCGCTCTGGTGTTCCCCAGGGATCAGTTTTGGGCCCGTTACTTTTTAGTATTTACATTTTTCCATTTGGGCAACTTTTAAGAACACTTGGTCTTAATTTTCACTTTTATGCCGATGACACTCAGATCTATTTACATTCAAAACCTGATGTCAATATGCCTGTGTCTTATATTTCTCAGTGTTTTACTGAGATTAGGAAATGGATGTCTGAAAACTTTCTCTGTCTGAACAGTGATAAGACTGAAGTGATGCTTATTGCTTCACCTCATCAGTTGCGAAAAGCAGAGTCCATAACTTTAAGTGTGGATGGCTCAGCTTTGAAATTGCAAACTAAACTAAAAAATCTGGGGGTGATATTTGACGCCAATTTAACATTTGACCATCATGTTCGTAACACAGTCAAAACATTGCCAAATTACGTTCTTTGTTGACATTCTCTGTGGCTGAAAAGTTAATCAATACTTTTGTTTTTTCAAGAATTGATTATTGTAATGCTTTGCTGGCTGGGGTTTCTAAAGCTACCCTAAGTAAATTACAGTTGGTTCAAAATTCGGCTGCTAGAATTCTGACTGGGACCAGTGCAAGGGAACACATTACACCAATCCTGGAAAAATTGCACTGGCTTCCAGTCAGTTTTCGTATTGATTTTAAAATTCTCATGCTCACTTATAAGGCCCTGAATAACTTGGCCCCTCAATATTTGCGTGAGCTCTTAACCCCCTACACTCCTACACGTGCTTTGCGATCTTCTGAAGCTGGTCTTTTAACCGTCCAAACAACACGGCTAAAAACTATGGGTGATCGGGCTTTTTCTTCTTTAGCTCCAAAATTGTGGAATTCCCTGCCCTCTGAGATTAGAAATGCAGAATCACTTAGAGTTTTTAAATCCTCCCTTAAAACGTACTTTTTTAGGGTGGCTTTTATGTGATTGTGTGATCACTGTGATTGTTATTTTATTTGCCTTTTATTTTATTGCTTGTTTAGTTCTTATTGCCTAGACTGTTGTGTCTGTCTATTTCCATTATTTTTTATGTAAAGTGCTTTGAGATACTACTTTTAACCCTTTCACGCGTACGATCACACCGGTGTGATCAGTCTTGGCTGGTCCCTGGAGCGTACGATCACACCGGTGTGATTAGAACGTTCAGTGCACACGTCAGCAACTGCTAAATTCAAACTTGCTCTCGCGCGTTGGCTGGCGCTCAGCCAGAGACAGACGCACTCAGTGCTGTCATATATCACAACTATTGAGTGTTTTCAACCACATAATGTTTATTTTAGGTTTCAGACATTTAAATACACATATGTACAAGCAAAACAATGATTTTGAGTTTGTAAAATACATACAGATGTCTATGGAAGCGGCAATAATAATCCTTTCAATTATAATAAGACGACACGTTTTATTCATATCAGATACACATTGTGTAAGTAGCTTAACATTTGATCCCATTCTTCTCCCAGTTCACCAGCCACTTACTATCATGTATTTCGTGAGAAGTGGATGAATCGACGTAATAAATCCAACAGATCCGATTCTCTGAACTTAAAACGAAACTAAAATGGCGCCGCCCGTTGTGCATACAGCTCAACTAACGCGATCGTTATAAAGATGTCTAAACAACAAAACCCATCCACTTGCACATATTTGACAATCGGAATATCAGTGTTTCATGATATAGCTAATACATTTTTGAATATTTTTAATAAAAAAGGAAAAATGATATAAAAGCAGATCATCATTCATTCCGCGCTCTGTTCTGGTTGTGCTGTGTCACGTGACAAGCAATGACGCGTCACCATGGAAACATTAAAGTGGCAAGTTCTAAATAACGGTCGCCTTGAAAAACTCACGCTGGGGGGTCAGTTAGAATATTTTAAACTTACGTGTGAAAGGGTTAAAGGCACTATATAAAATAAAGTTTTATTATTATTATTATTTTATTATTATACCCACCAGCAAATCGCAACTTGCTTAGCTTGGTTATGTTTTTTTTTTTTTTTAAATCTACATGGAATTTTTTTAACATAACTGCTTTTGAAGATGTAAATTCAGTCAATCTGTTGGAAGAGATTTGTTCCTTAATGTAAAATAGAAATGCAAGGTAATTTTAATACATGTTTATGCGGGATTTGAAACAGTGTCATCAAAATAATTGTACCAAAGTTCTACCACTCGACCACGACTTTTCTCACTGACAAAAGCCCAGAAGTTCGGTTGTTCAGCAGTCAGTGTGCGCACGCGAGAGAAGCGCTCTTCAGTCTTTGCATTCCTCAATAGCGTCATTGGGCAGCACTTTAATTATTTTCGCTGACTGCGAGATAGGCCTATTTTAACTTTTGATTAATAAAATGTTCTCCTATAGCCTAAAAGTCTATATTCTAGTTAAAGCTATATTCTATTTAAAATGTAGGCTACCTACGTTTTGCTTTCGCTAAATGTCCCTTTGCACCACCTGGTGGTCATTTCACCACCGACTTTGAAATACTGCTGGTTTATTTTTGCCGCTGTAGATTTACCGCGGCACTTGCCGCGGCGGTAAACGACATTCTGGTTGTCCACCTACTGTATATATAAATAATTACACTGTTCAGTTTAGACTAAAGACTTAATTGCTTTGATGTCTAACAGTTTCCTTGAACAAACTGACTCTTATTGTGCTGTTCAGTTTAGATTAAAGACTTAATTATTTTGATGTCTAACAGTTTCCTTGAAGAAATTGACTCTTATTGTGCTATTGTTTTAAATAAACATGGTACTAACTACATTGTCCAGCCTCTCACTATCTATGCTGTCGGTTATTTATATTCTAAAACATGTCCACCAACATTACAATGTGAATAATTTAACTTATTAGCTCTATAACTATAAAAAATTGGGGAAAAGAAAAAACAGCCATCAGCACCCACCACTTTTAATCCTTTTTTCATTTAAATTCACATTTTCTCACCATTTAGACATTTAAAAAAATTTCTCCAACACATCACAACTTTGCTTTAAATGTAATCATCTATACTATGAAAATTGTTTTGCTTTGAGCAAGTACATGAATGCATCTTTCAAACAATTTTGTCTTATTCCAATTAACAAAGTAACACTTAGACAACAGAATTGCAGTGACAATTTCGACGTTGAACCACCTTTTGGTTGAAAGTGATAAACTGTTAAATCATATTTTTAGTTACTGTATATGATTTTTTTCACCCATTTTACCTAAATTCATCTGAAAATGTCTTTAACTGTTCCTTGCTGTAGTTGGTCTGAAACTCCCAGCCATGTTGGCATGTCTTGTCGTCTGATTGTGCTTGGCCCCGGTAATTGCTGCTTGCAGCTATATTATTTCTTTATTCCCAACTTGCTAAAGAGACCAATCCTTCTATTTAGCACTTGTCAAAGTTCAGGAACATTTAAATAGTTATGCGTAGTACTGACAAAAAATAAACAATTTATTTGTTAATAGAATATAAATGTTGTTTTTATTTTATTCATTGAGAGCTTCAGAATTGCATATTTTGTATAGGTCCCTCATTGGATATTACCAATTCAGGACTTTTAAGCCGTACTGAATTAATTGGCAGTGTCTGATGGGGAACATGTTGAACTTGGTTTAGAGTATATGAAAGGCATATGCGTGTTTACATCTACTTATTTCAGAGAAATTAAAGTTCTTCATGATAAATATTTAAAAGATTTTCATTTTTGTTTGTTTGAGCGTGAACGTTCTTAGGCCAAGTAAGAATCAACTAAAGTGTCTTAACTCTTTGGAACAACATCTTGTGACACGTAATATTCCTTTTTCGAAATTATTCTGTCTTCCACATGGAAAACAAAATGGCTGCCATGGACCCGTCGTGTGTGTTCCTCTAAATCAGAGGTCTCAAACTCGCGGCCGATGATATTTTGTGGCCCCCTACTTGATATTAAAGTTTAATGTAAGTACGGCCCGCCGTTGCGTTTGCCGCGTTTTTTTATTATTATTATTTTTATCCCTTATGGGCTACCATATAGTCTCGTGACAGCTTACGGTGGGTTTGTTGTCAGTTGTCATAGACAACCACGAAGTACAAATATACTGCGCCTGGAAAAAATGAGCACGTCGCTTCAATTATGAGGGCGCTGAGCGCTTGATGCGCGCCTACATTTGAAACGTACTTGAGCGTGCAAAATATGTGAGCGCGATATGTGAACATGCCCAAGGCGAGTTACCACCACCAAATCAGGCCACAGCTACTGATAGCTCACGAGCGACGTGTTGGATACCCCTGTTCTAAAACAATGTGAGAATAATCATTTTGAGCTTGTAATATTGTGTCTGAACGCGTTCAATGAAAGATAGTTCATGAACTCGTTCATATTTTGGGCGAACGTGAACTGAACGTAGCCTACTGTATTACTGCCTGATGAACGTTACAGTGAACTCGTTCATTTAAGTGTCTCTGAACCGAGGAGCGAGGAGGCGTCGTAAGATCATTTAAAAGGGTTTTATGAGGTCGGTGAGGATGGGAAAATCTTACATGTCTGTGCAAACTTTGCCTGTCGATAAAATGATTGTTATCTGTGGTTGTATATGGGCTGTGGCAATAATAATAGCCTAATAATAAAAAAGAAGCTCGCAGCAACATATGGAAAAAAAGAACTAACTAGTTCATTTTAAAATTTGTGAACTGAACTTTGAACTAGTTCATGTAATGATAAGGTTGATAAGAAGGTTTGCTTTGATATGTGCAAAGTCAGTAATTTGCCTGAGACACTATACATGTGTAGAAATAATTATTTGTATTTCAAAAGCAGTAATTGTTTTTCTGAGTATAATAAAAGGAAATGTGCCTTTCGAAAAAAAACAAACATTCAATATAATAGTGTTGTATAAAGAAAATAAAAAGCAAATTTGACTATCATCACAAAGATGTTGTGTATAAGAAAGACAGAAAGTTTGTAAAATGAACTTCAACTGTCAGAAGGACAGCTCATGAAGAACCAATCATGTACAGAAAGGAATGTTCAAATTCAGAGGAACTGTTCAGAAGAAACAATAATAATAAAGATTGAGAACATTGGATCAGTTGTGCTCAATTTTTGGAATACTTAAATTCAATTTTTTTTTGTGGAATACTTGATGCGGCCTGGCCTGACCCAGACTCTATCTCCAGCGCCCCCTAGTTAATTTGAGTTTGAGACCCCTGCTCTAAATACTGCAGAGGTGTCAGATATTCTTCCATGAAATAAATGTGATGACAAGATGATATTCAAGCAATATTCAGTTTCAGAGACATGTTTGCCAGTGTTCTCAAATGAAATATTAAAAATAATATCTCATTTCAGGCAACTGTGCATGAGTATTCCAAGAAGAAATTTCTTCAAAACCTGGACTTTAACGCAAGAGTACGTGAGTATTCCAAGAAGAAATATGTTCAGAACTTGGTCTTTAAAGCAAGAGTGCATGAGTATTTTAAGACCAAATATCACAAAGATGTAAACTTTAATTTCAGTAAAATACAAAAAGGCTGTGAGGTATATGCAAAAAAAAGGGAAAAACAGAAAGTCATTGGTGTTGCCATTGCTGGTTTTCGTCAAGAAGTGAGTAGAGGTCCAGAGTTTGTGTGCTGTGTTTGTCACCGTTTACTTTTCAGAAAGCAGGTTACTGAATGCAAACCAGAATGCTATGAAGACAAAGGAGACAAAATTGCTGCTTTGGCGAGAAGATGCATTACTCTGAGGCATGTTTGTAATGAAAAATGTCATCATACTTCTGGTTTTTCTCCAAGGTGCAAATTGTGGATTTGTCCAACCTGTCATCGAAAAATCATCAGTGGAAAACTGCCTGAAGAAAGTGTTGCTAACAACATGCATTTGGTGGACATTCCAAATCAACTAAAGTGTCTTAACTCTTTGGAACAACATCTTGTGACACGTAATATTCCTTTTTTGAAATTATTCTGTCTTTCACATGGAAAACAAAATGGCTGCCATGGACCCGTCTTGTGTGTTCCTGTAAATACTGCAGAGGTGTCAGATATTCTTCCATGAAATGAATGTGATGACAAGATGATAAGGATAAAATTGAAGCGCAAATTAACCTACAAAGGGCATTATGAGTACAAACATGTACACACTGATCGTGTTAGAAACACTCTGAGATGTTTGATCAGGTGCAATAAATGGTACAAGGATGTGGAGATTAATGAACAATGGATAAACTCTTTGAATGAACCAGAAGACAATGTTGCTGACGAAATGGAGGAACGGGCTGAAGTTGAAAAGAGTGAAGAGGAAAATGATACTGAAGAACAGCCAGATGAAGACTTGACTTGCATCAAAGAGCAGAGTGGTCTTTTGTCAGACACATGTTTACAACCTGTTGATCTTGGTTCAGAAGTTATTGATCAGCATTTTCAAGATGTATTAAATGTGGCACCAGCTGAAGGTAACAGTCCTGTTAAGTTACTGTCAGATAAAAGCAATTGCAAGGAGTAACCTCGGATATGCTGACAAACCTAGAGTCATTAGCTAAAATATTGAATTATGATGAAGGATAAAAGTTTTTGAGACCAGTCCGTGGAACGCCACCCTATTGGCAATCGACTCAAAAAGACCTTTTTGCACTCATAAGACAACTAGGTATTCCAACTTTCTTTGCATCCTTTAGCTCTGCTGATCTCAGATGGCCTGAAATGATCAACACTATCCTGGAGCAAGAACAGAAAAATGTCAGTGTTGATGAGCTTGACTGGTCTGAGAAATGTGGACTAATTAGACGAAACCCAGTCACTGCTGCAAGGATGTTTGATTACAGATGGCATTATTTTTTGAAAGATGTCATTTTCACCCGCTGAACCTATTGGAAAGATCAAAGACTACTTTTATCGTGTACAGTTTCAACAGCGTGGATCTCCTCATGTTCATTGTTTGTTTTGGGTTGAAAATGCTCCAAAGTTAAATGAAGACGATGCTTTGGTTGCTGCTTTCATAGATCATTACATCACTTGTGAGACGCCAGGAGATGATGACACTGAGCTGTATGAGACAGTGAACAGTGTTCAAAAGCACAGCAGCAGACATTCCAAGACATGCCGGAAGAAAAACACAGTGTGTAGATTTAATTTTCCACGACCTCCATCTAGCCGCACCTTTATAGCAAGAGCCATACGAGATGACTTGAAAGGCAATGATGGAAATGAGACCGCAAGTGCAATTCTGAAGAAAATCAAAACTGCGTTAACACTAGAAGTGCCAGAATTCCAAAACTACTAGAACGGCCACAAGCGGTCATTTTGACCGTTAGATTCAAAACAGTGTTGATGAATAATTTTCGTAATTATTTTTGTCAACCACATTTTTTCAAAGACGAAAACGAGACGATAACTAAATAAAAACAAGGTTTGAATGACAAAGACTATGACGAAAATGTTAGATAGTGACGATTTGCGACGCGGTCAAGGCTATAATAATAGGACTCGCAGAACTAGTGAACAGCCCATGCAGCAAAACAAACAGCGCAGGACAGGGCAGCAGAGCTCACCAGGATCATCCGACATAAATAGAACATCTGGATCCGCCGTGTCTGATGATAGCAGCCGTCTCTTTTTGCTTGATGTGAACTCTGACTCTGAATCACTCTCTGATGAGGAGGAAATGTTAACTTGCACCCAGGAAACGTCGCTGTCACTCCACCTCCGATTGTTCCCCTGCATCCGAATTATAGATAACTGTAGTCCGGTTTTATTTGCTTATTTCTGATCAACAACTAATGTAGAAATTATTATATGGCAAACACTGCTACAGAGGTGACCGGACGGACCATTCTGTTGACAGTTGAGAGAGAACACGATCAACCGCGGGATATTTAACAAAAAAATACCGCAAAATTCAGTGCGGTCAATATGACCGTCTATGGCCGAAATAGGTAAATATGTTCATTTTTTTTGTTTTGCCTTACGTTTACGTAACTTAATTTATATGAAAAGCATTTTAAATGAAAATAGACAATTTTAGGAAATGTCAGGTACCAGCAGGATTTTATTATTTTTTTCAACAAAGTTATTGTAGATATAAAATTCAAAACGGTCAAAATGACCGTTGTGGCCGTTCTAGTGTTAACAGAATCTGAAGTCAATTTTGATTCAACAGATGCCTTTTTCCAATCCATTGGAGTTAATCAAGCTATGTTTGAGAAGGCATACAAGAAATGTTCTAAAAAGAAAAGTGTCATCTTGAAACACAAAGTCCAAAAGATGTTTGGGTAAATCAATATAACCCTCATTTATTGCGCGCATGGCAAGGCAACATGGATATCCAGTATGTCACAGATGCCAACTCTGTAGTGGTTTATATTATTAGTTACATCACACAAGCAGAACAAGAAATGGGAATGTTGTTGCAACGTGCACAAAATGAAGCTAGGAATGGAAATCTTGAAGCAAGATCATCATTAAAAATGTTGGGAAGTGTATATCTACACAACAGAGAAGTTTCAGCTCAAGAGGCAGTGTATCGCCTAACAGGTATGCACTTGAAAGAATGCTCTCGCAAAGTACAGTTTATTCCAATTGGAACCGATCCTGTGAAGATGAGTTTGCCTTTGCAAAGATGACCAAACAAAATACAAATACTATTTGGACAGTGGAAAAGATGAGAAAAACTTTTTCTGTAATGTATTTAACACGATTTGATTCATTCATTCAAAAACAAGGCAAGGATATAGGCTACTAAAAAAATGTTTGTAATAATGTGATGGCACATCCGCATTTCATATATTCCTAACGTCTTGTACCATTAAACTTGGCATCACGTGGATGAATAACCATATGCAAATGATATGCAGATGAGGATATGCATATTTAAACTAGGCATTGTAATCTCCATATATGGTTATTTTGGGGAGGAGCTGCATGTTCGCACAATCTCCCGCTTTATACATGAGGCCCCTGGGACTACAACGAGATCTGTGTGCTCCCGCCTGATCGGCGCTCTCGGGTCACCATGGTCAAGGAGTTTCTACGGCGTGTTTTTTTTATCACGAACCAACCACTGTAGTCTGACAGTGATGAAGAAGATGCTGCTGCTCTGTCTGATCTTCCTCAAACATAAGGCCAATCCTTAAATGCTTTTAAATTTAAATGCTTTTCTTACTTTATTTTTATCAATACCTTTAATAGTCTTGTCTGTTATGTTTAATACAAACAGCCGATTGGTTCAGAGGGCTCCTGGCATTAAACACTGCCAGAAGGTTGTGAGAGTGGCAAACCTGGACGTGCTCAGGATCCAGAGGGACCTGCAGTCGGGCAGAGAGCTCTCCAACACGGACCAGACGCTCTACCGCTATTACTGCAAGGCGCTCTTGGTGTTTGTCCACATGCAGCGTCTCAGAGCTGTGGAAGCCTTGACGGTAAGTTCATCTACTGTAACGAGTTTACGTTTCGGATGTGCTTTAATATTGGCACACTTATGCATTTGTAAATAACACCTTTTTCAATATTTTACAGGCAGTGTTGTCACAGTTACTTTGAAAAAGTAACTAAGTTATTTTACAAGTTACTTGATTTTTAAAGTAACTAAGTTATTTTACAAGTTACTTGATTTTAAAAGTAACTAAGTTACTTACAAGTTACTTTTATTAGTTACATTCAGCAGTTGCCGACAACACACCCTCAACATAACGAACTCAACATAAAAAAAACACACGACCTCAACATAAAAATAATAACCGGTTTTGCCAACATTCACTTTATTGGAAGTGTATTTTTAACAGTAACATCAATCTATCTCCTGTTATTTAAAGTTTAACTTAAAAATTATTTCCTGAAAAAAACGTTTTACACAAAAAACAGTCTTTCTTGACTTAACTTAAGTTCTTAACTTTCTTCACCTCACTTAACATAAATACTTGTTTTATAAAAAATAAGATAAAGACAGCCTTTCTTGTCTTCACTTAACATAAATACTTGTTTTATAAAAAATAAAATAAAGACAGCCTTTCTTGTCTTCACTTAACATAAATACTTGTCTTTATAAAAATTTAAAATATAGACTATAAAATTTCTTGACCTGACATATTTAACAGTTAACACTGTGACAAAACTTACTATTTATAATCTACATTTTTTTTATCTTTATTTGTTATCTTATGTTTAATCCCATGTTATGAGTTAAGGAGAGAGGCGAGTAAAACCAGTGGTTGTACATCATTAACAGAAGCTTCTCAAACCTCTCAGGTTGAAACGAAGGCGAATCAACCGTGTTTAATCGCAGCATTTCCTCCACAACAAACTGCCCGACCAACTTCTTCAACTCCCCCCACTTACTGGTTTTGTGGTTTTGCAACGAAGTCCAGCTTTTGCTTTTGTGGTGGGGAACCTGCTCTCTGCTTCGCATCACCTGGCGTGACTCGCTCTGTAAGTTTGACTGTGCGGTGCTGCGAATCCAAATGTTTTTTTGTTTTTTTCAAATTTGACGAAGTGTTTCTGTAGGTAGATAACACTTTGTCACCGCCAGCAGTTTACAACGGACCTTAATGTTGCCATCTTTAGCTGAGACAAAAGTGGCGATATTTCCTATTTCGGTCAGCCGCCATCTAAGAAGCAGCGTGTCAAATCAGGCTTTCCAGATGACCGCATTTTTTATGACAAGTGGCAGATTACCCAGTATGCCCACAAAGAGCAATATCTGCTGTGTAAGTCTCTTAATCCATCAATAGAGCATTGACACTCATTAACTCAACACTAGGCCATCATAGCAAAGTCAAGTCAATGGTCCATGTTCAACATGGCAGAAAATCCACAATTCAAAGTGAAGGTATGTTTCTGCTCAATCTAATTTGAAATATTTTCTTTTAAATATTTTAACACTTGCGTTTAACACCCAAATAATGCATGTAGTGGCAATCTCATTTCAATGTTTAATTATTGTATGTTTTTTGTAAAATTGCATCATGGACCAGTCCTAGATTTTAAGATTTAAAATGTATCAAGTTTATTATGATGCAGCTACTGAATGGTAAATCATATGTGTTGTACTCTTTATCAGCTGTGCACCCAGTCTGGATAATTGGTGACAGTTATGTTCGACGTGGCCAAGAACTAGCAAGGGAGACCATGGGGACCAATCTTGGACTATCTTCCCAGGTCCAGTGGTTTGGAAGAGGAGGCATGTGCTGGGGAGACCTCATGCCCTTCTTCAAACAGTGTCTTAAAGGACGAACCGCTCCGAATGTGCTGGTCCTTCACTGTGGAGGGAATGATCTGGACTGTGTGAAAAGCGTGCTGCTCATTAAAGGTGCCCTATAATGTTTTTTTTAATTATTTTATAATGTTTCTTGAGTTGCCCTTATAATGTTAGTATGTTTTTAGATCAAAAATAGTCATAATTTAGAAATAAAAGGCATTTTTCCTAGCCTGATTTTAGCCTCTGCTTTGAACACTCTGATTGAAAGGGCGTGTCTGCTGTGTTTGGCTGACATGCTTGCATATGAAATAGCTATGTATTACATGTGAAACTCTCTCGAATAATTTCACTACAGCTATTATACGTTTTTACTATAACAGCCATCGAGATTAACAAATCGTGATATGTTTTTGAAGTATTTGGATCTATTCCCATCACATAAAGTGTTGCTGTGATGAGCAAGCAGAGGACAGTCTATCGATCGTGAGGATGAAGATATTATCATTGCAATGCAGTTTCTGCTTTCTCTAGTCTAATGCTTTTTCACCAATGCCAACACGATCATCTAAATACAGTTAGAGCTTCGTTGTGCAGTGTAATGTGCGTCACCGAATTCATAACGAGTTTGGCAAGTGTCCAGATAAACTCGCGCTACGTGGATTGTGGAAAGATTGTTCTTTGATCGCTTTCTGTATGTAATTTATTCACAATTTAAATAAGATTTTTTTTTCCATCCTACTAAAAGAAATGATGTGAAGTTGATATTTAATCACTGGCTCAACTTACTGATGCATAAACAGTATTAAACGATTTTGGGAGAAAGATTACCTGTCTGAACATGAACAACAATTACACATCAGCTCGGTCCGAGGCCAGCTCTTGGCAAGTTGAGGAAACAGTCGTCGGTGAAATGTTTGGAAATTTCCAGAGAAAATAAAATTAACCCATTGTTTCTTCAGAGGCTCGGACGAAGGTACTAAAATATACTCTTGTGTTCATGTGTAGATCCAACACTGATCAACGGCCATGCTTCGACTGCGCAGCTCCGTCTCGTCTGTCACTGAACATGGGCTGGCATATGCAAATGTTAGGGGTTGTACATATTAATGATCCCGACTTTTGCATCAGAGTCGGTATTATGTGGAGATTTGCCTGTTTTTCATGGGTGTTTTTCAAAAATGAGATTTAAGAAGGAGAAAACAATGGTGTTTGAAACTGTATGTCATGTCCATGTATTGAACTCTTGTTATTTAACTATGCCAAAGTTACCATTTAACTATGCCACGACGTTTCCCAAGATGAATATTGTGTTCTCGTCAATCAACCAAAGGCGCCACTGGAGGCATGCCCCACCGGTAAAGGTGGAGAAAATGTGCAAGTTTGTAAACGACGTGATGGCGAAGTTTGTGCCCTGCGTCAACAGGTGCATTGTATTGCATGGACTAATTCTGTTCAATAAGCCTGAGATGCTTTTGAGGGATGAGGTTCACTTAAGCCCTGAGGGGAATGATGTGTTTTTAAATGAAATTAGAAAGTGTCTCAGACGAGACAACCTGTGAGTTATTTGTTTTTTTCTCCAGTGTGAATACACTGTTTTATTCCTTTTAACTATTAAAGGTGCTCTAAGCGATGTCAGGTGACTTGTTGTTGATGTTTAAAGTATTTTCACACAAAACGGAGGCTCGATAGATCCACCCTTCCTCATCTACGCACTGACACACAAAAGCAATAAAATTAAATAATTACATTGTCACAATTCAGAATTTTAAAGTGGCTAGTCTAGTAAATTAAGTTTCCTAAATGTATTTTCTTTTTGTTACTCAATTTAATTGACAGTTAAAATATCTTAAGGTTAGATATAGATATAGGGTTATACAGAAGAGTGAATTCATTCTTAAAGACTTGTAAGATCTTGTTCAGGGTCCCTGTTCATGTTGGACAGACATTTTAATTGCATTTTTTGTCTGTTAAGAGGCACAAAAACAGTCTTTATGTCCATGCCCCCATAGCTGCCATTTTAGCTGGGTGGGAGCTCTGGGCATTCGCGGTCACAGCTCCGTGTAGCAAGCACAAATCCGATTCATTTTTGTTTCTATAGTCAGTACTCACAAAGGTCTAACAATCAAGATTAACTTAAAAATTACCCGGAGTTCTCCTTTAACACTACAGACTAAAGTTCAGGA
This sequence comes from Pimephales promelas, assembly GCF_016745375.1. The sequence continues at coordinate 134,686 of NW_024121259.1, read as the reverse complement.
CAGCGCCATTGAGCTCACCCGAGGCCTGTGTCCTCACTGTGTCTGCTGTTCAAAAATGTCTGTATTTAACTCAAATCTCAAGCGTTTTTTCTGCTTTTTGCATCAAATTAAACAGTGAGTACTGCACTTATTACTGCTAACACTGATTATGCTGTATCTTGGTCAGAGAGGGGAAGAGACTGTGTTGCGCATGTCACTTGCAGCCTGTAATGTCACCTGTTGCGTCGCAAAATGTCTTTAATTCAGTCTAACTTTGAGCTGTTGACATGTTTGGCTTCAAAATAAAGCTCAGAACGAGCACTTTTCTAGTGGACTGATGATTTGACTGCATCATGTTCCTAGCGTGAATGGGAGGTCGTTGATTTGGCCTTGTTGTGGTGAACATCTGGGAGCACTTTGCCAGTTTTCAACTTTGAATCTTCTGTTAAAATGAATGTCTTTCAGTCAATTTTTATGCAACAAGGTTTCGCACACCTATTTAAAGCTTATAATGTGTAGTTTAATGCGTGCCTAATCAATTTCCTGTAACCTCGTTCAGAGAGTTAAAATTACCGGAAAAAGGACAGAAAGGCACCGTTGAGCTCACAAAAGCCCTATGTCCTCGTGCTGTGTTGGCGGTGATCCTCAGCTCTTCATCACGGTTGGCTCTCTACAAAATTAATTCACTTCTTCTCGATGTGATCGTTTTTAGGAAATTGAAATAAAGACACCGATCTGTTTTGTACATGATCGCATCCAGGTAGTTGCCTATGGATTTCTGTGTCGAAGGTAGGGTGGCCATACGTCCGGATTTTGGCCGGACAGTCTGGATTTTAACCAGTTAACCTTCGCGCAACCGACGGCGCTCTGAAGCCCTCCCCCCCCCCACTAGTTTAATGTTTATGAATGGATTTAACATGAAAGAAGATCATTAATCTTGGCAAACTATATATAATTTTAAAGGTCTAAGCCTCGGGCATCGATGTCAGTGCACTGTTTTTCGATGGAAAGCTTATAACAAATGTATTTCTTGCATTTAGGTAAGCAGTACACATAAGAACGCACGTAAACAAAAACGGAGTACTCACCATTATTTTGTAATAACGAGCCAGACACGCATCCACTGTTAAAAATTCCAGATTGAATGGAAAGCTGAGGGTCCACTGAATAACATCCCATAGAGCATTTTTTGTCCAAAGAAAAAATAATGTTGTAATATCCATGGTAATTCCTTTGTTTACATCGCGTTTCTTCAGGGTGAATATCATGCGGTTTTGTTATGCAATAAAATAGTCCATAGAAAACAGACTCCCGGTAGCAGACCCTTATATGGGTGTGTTGCTTAGAGTGTAATGAACAAATTACGACCGCGCACACACACACAAATACAAAGATAAGCGATATCTAGTTCAAAATATGCAAACACTGCAGTCCGTTTTTTTGACGTCATGATATGCACATCATATCATTCTGTCTTTATAACGAAAGCCAATAAAAGAAACGACATGATATGACTGGTAAAACATGTAGCCAACCAGTGCACGATTCCAACGTTGCCCGGGAAGTTTGAATTTCTCACACGAACATATGTTTTTATTTGCTCTCCGTCCGGTAGAGGAGCTAAACTTCAGGCTCTGCAGAGCCACACCCACCGCGGTCATGTTTTGACAGGCCTGCTATAGCTAAGAGCTAAGATAACAAGCTAAGAGGTAGCTAGTCAACAAACATCTGTTCGTGCAGACATGCAGACTGTCATAAAATAATTTGTCAAAAGAAGTATTTTTCTGCTGAAGTAGTTATTCGAGATCACTCGAAGATGGATTATGTCGACATTGATGAGAAGATGAGTGATGAGAAGATCGTGACGACGGTGATAATTATGCTTGAGGGCGGAAAAGATTATCCAATTTTCGGTGAGTTGCTTTATACATAACTTATGTAACATGCACACATTATACGTATGTGTGTCTGTGTGTGGGTGGGTGGGTGAGAGAGAGAGAGAGAGAGAGAGAGAGAGAGAGAGAGAGTGTTTGGTTTCCAGTTGTTTCATACGGAAAATGCATTGTGTAAAGTTGTGTCTGAAAAGATTATGCGTTACTTTATATGCATTTATTTATTTGTATATATGTATTTATATGCTTTGGACGGTTATGCAGTTGTTTGCCGTTTTTTTCTGGCACATGTGGTGTGCTATCTGAAGGATGGAGGGGCTGGACACCTGTGCAATATACATTTTTTCCTAGCACACATACTGTATATTTTTACAGTCTAATATACATAATATTTATAGTACAAATGCAAATATTTGTACTGTAAATATGATGTATGTTGTACTGTAAATGTATATATATATATATATATATATATATTGTTGTTGTTTTTTTTTTTTTGTTTTTTGCAGAAATTGGTGGGAAGAATTGCAGAAAATATGTGCTATATAGGAAGGAGTTGTATGCTTTCAAAATGCCACATTCCTGTCTGATGGCCGGCCATCAGTGTGATTGTTGGTTCTTTGTCTGGTCATCCATATGAATGCTGTCTATATCACTGGCCATTGATTGTTGATTGAATGGATGAGCTTTAGTACGAATGCTGTGTAAACGACTGCCCATCAGTTTGATTGTTGAATGAATGGCCAGCTATATAGAAACTAAACAGAATTATTTACTTGACATGCAGTGCTAATTATCTTTCCATTCTTTCCCATGCAACAGCCATCAAGTTGAATCTTCAGATGAAGAATGGCATCCAAGCACCAGCCAGAGATGCAAGCTCTCAGTTTCTTCACTATTCTTCACTTTTTCCATACTTTTCAGAACATTGCAATTCACAAGAGGATGGTGGCATAAAAAGCTAGGAATGGACTAAAGCAATATATGAAGGCCAAGCCAACAAAGTACAGTATTTATATCACTTGTATTTTCTATTGCAAAGAACCTCAGTTATTTATTTTTTATATTTCATAATATTTTACTTATGTATTTTACATATATATTTTTTTTGTTCTGTTGTGCAAATAAATCACTTGCATAAAGTCTAATGGTTGTGTGTATTATTTTATAATTGCATTATTTTATGAATTGACTGAAATAGCTTGCAGTGCCCTGCATAACATTTGGTCATTAGGTTGCTTTTTGATGTATCCAAGGAGGTTTCTTGGTACCTGGACATAGTCTTGGAAAAAATACTGTAGGAATCTCATTTTTCATAATATCTTCCTCAAATTTGAAATATAAACTGATGAGACTTATGTCTTTCAATCAATTACCTAACTGGATTCCTACAGGTTTGTTTTCATTTATTTTTACATGAAATTGTAAAATATTACATGCAGTATAAATTATCTTCAAGACACTTTAAATTCTATAACTTTTTGTCTGTGTAAGTTTTTTCAACTTTAACAGTTGGGTAATACACTCTAAAGTGTCTTCTTTTTAAACATGTCTAAATTGTGCATGTAGTGCAAATAGTTGAGCAACTGCAAATATTTTAGTTTGGGCATGTTATTTCTGGGGATGTGCCTCAGGCAGGGGGAGGGAGAAAGGGAACTGACATAGTCTTGGAAAAAAGTTTGCAGGAACCCCATTGTTCATTATATCTTCCTCAAATTTGAAATATAAACTGATGAGACTTGTTGCTTTCAATCCTTTATCTATCTGAATTACTCCAGGTCTATTTTTATATATTTGTACATGAAATACTAAAACATTTTTGTGGCGCACATTATTTTTGAGGCACTTTTAACTTTTATAACTTTTTTTCTGTTTGAGTATTATCAAATCTGATTGATTGTTAGTAAAGTCCCAACTGTCTTCTTTCCAAAGATACCTTAATTGTGCCTGTGGTACACTGTTCTCAGGAGCTGTATTTATTGTTATCCAGGCATGTCATTTTCAGCTGTGAGCCCCCTTGTGGAGCTGAAGGTTAACAGGTTAAGCTCTGTGTCCGGCGTCCGGCGCAGCCTCAAGCCGGACACTCATTTGTCCTCCTTTTTGGAGTTGATCTGAATCGGCCAAAAAAAAAAAAACCGCTCTGGAATCTTTGAGACGCAGCATAGCGTCTAATGCCGTAGATCTCTAGTCAAACACATGATTGCAGGGTTGCCAACTCTCACGCATTGAGCGTGAGTTTCACGCAAAATTGAGCCAATTCTCACGCTCTCACGCCACACCCCGATTTCTCACGCTGAAGTGTGAATCCGGCCGGTCAAATCCCTGAAAGATGAGTTTATCTATAGATCTACCTGATGAGCCACTCGTGATCGACTAGTTTTACCGCAATTTAGTTAAAAAATACACTAATCTAGAGCTTAGCTCCTAACGTCACGGACGCAAAGCTAGGACTGGAGCAAAAGCCCGTTCCTCTCTGCACTCTAGTCTTAGTGTTCTGTTATCACTCCACTCTAATCCACTACGGGTTTTCCAGTCTCACTCACAAGAAAAAACTGCTCCGTGTTCAATCTAATTTAAAAAAGATAATCTTATGTTTTATTTTTTTATATATCACAAACGTATGAATTTATAATACTATATGTAATGCTCTGGAATTCTACATGTTTAATAAATGTTCCAACTGCTTACACAAGGAAACAGTATGGGAAAGTGCACCCAGGTAAAAATAAGAATTTGACAAATTCTACAAACAATCTTAGTTTGCCAACAGTTAATAATATATATATATATATATATATATATATATATATATAATAGAATTATAGATGCAGCACGCGCACGACGGCAGAGAGGTAATATATGCAGCACGACGCAACCCCCCAAACGTTGATTTAATGAATGGGAATATGAATATCATATGAAATATGAATATGTATTGGGTTGTACGAATTTGTTCATTGTTTGTGAAGGCAATGTCCTATCAGAATGAGTCTTGCATCATTGTAAAGGTTGTGTTTTGCATTTTCACATAAGTCTGAGCTCACTATTTCATGTTGTTCTAGGCCCGAGAAAATAGGGATCAAATAGGTGTCGATTCAGGCCTTTCTGCTGGCTGGTGAAGGCACAAAAATGGCTGTACGAATTTCTTTATTGTTTATTGAGGCAAAGTCCCACCAGATTGAGCCTCACATCATTGTAAAGCTCATGTTTTGTCATTTTACTTGAGGCCAAGCTCTCTTTGATGTGTTGTTCGAGGTCCGAGATAAAATGGGGTCACGTCGGCCACCATTAAGGGCACAAAACGCACAAAAACGCTGCTCTTATGGACAGTGTACATGTACACATACAAATCTTTATGTAATCATAAAGTTCATGTTATGCTGCTCGCAACGAGCCCAAGCATGTAGCTGTGTTTCGTCCGCCGAGCGCAAAATCCCCCTTCAAACATGAACCATCCTCGCGTACCAATCAGTCCCTCTCGAAGAGAGTCAGGCCAAAATCGTAAAAACGTTCGTAAAAATCGACCTGAACGTTGTACGTCGAAACCAAAGGCACAGATGTTCTCTGTAGAGTGGGCCGGACGCTCCAATGCCAGACTCAGTGGGATCTGGCACTCTCACGGGTTTCTACAAATCCCAGAGAGTGCTCGCTCAGCTCACGGAGCGGTTTCCAATACCGTGAGGGTCCTCGCACGCCTGGATAGTACGGGGCGCGAGACCAATGAATCAGGTGGCGTTTCGCCATTCGAACACACCCACTCTCTCTCAGGCCGCGCGCCACTCTGCTGGGGAGGTACCGATCGGTTCTTTTTTAGGCTTCACTCTGAAAAATTTGTTCCATACAAAAATAAAAATGATTGGCGTCATCTCGATCCCGCCAAGACGGTCGCAACGGTGTATTAATCACTTTTTGGACCTGAGACGAAGTCAGACTGGTTGAATTTGTTTTGCAAACTGACAAACTGATGGTGTTTTGACTGATTTCAAAAGCACAAAAGAAAACAATAATGTCTTTATGCCCAAGAAATGAAAATGCAGATGAAGTTGACTTTATTTTACAAACTAACACCGTTTCTTTTCAGTTCAGTCCATTAAGAGTACTGAACATTGTATATGATGTAAAAAATCACAGCAATCCAGATGAGATTGTTGAAATGGCTGAACCTTGTGAAACCAAAGATATCGTTGGGCATGGTAACTGCTTTTTCAGATTGGTAGATTATGCAGTAAGTGTAAGTGAACAAGAACATAGAAAACTGGGACGCGCTGTTGTAACACATCCTCCAGGATAAAAAAAAAATGAAATATGTCGGAACTTGGGCAACAGAGCTAGAAATACAAGCAGCCATTGATTTAATTGGTGTGGAAATATTTACATTCAGTGAAGAGAAATGGCTTAAATAGTCAGCCCGCGTTCCCGCGTTTTGATAGTTTTTTTTATTTTCACATAGCTGCAGAGACTTAAAATACTCCATCATTAATGGTTATATAAATAATTCAATACATGATTATAAACTATAGAGGGTCTTCTTTTTAGTGTACACTCTTTTTGTTTTTGTTTTTTTCAACCGATAATGTTCTGGGAGGCCATTGTTGCTATTGTAACGAACTACACTTTTACATGCCTCTGATTGACAGATAAATCATGCAATCTTATTTCACTGTTGAGTTTTTTTTTCAGCTTTGTACAATATTTGCTTCATACATTTACTGTAGTTCAATTGTATTGTTAAAGAGGGCAAGTTTTACCATTTAATTGAGCTGTGTATGAGTTTGACACATTGTTGTAGTGATTCTAGCAAAGTTGAATAATTTATATTGATTCTACTCAAGTAAGAGTAAAAGTACCATATTTTAATTATACTAAAGAAAGTGGAAAAAAGAAAAATCTACTCAAGTGCTGTAATGAAAGTATTTGTAATGTTACTTTCCTCCTCTGATAAACAACAATATATATCCCATTTCAATATTGTTAAGGTATGATGTTTGAATTAGGGATGTAAAAATGTTGTCAAAATAAGGTGTTATTTCTCTCTCTCACCCCCTTTTAAAATAGTTAGGGCAGCAGAAGTGTGGCCATCTACTTACACTCATAGTAGGGCTGAACAATTATGGAAAATAATCTAATTGCGATTGCGATTTAATATGCAATTTAAAAAAAAATTATTTACCTTCTGTATTAATTGACAAAGACAAGCAATAAATCATTGTACAGTAGGGATGGGAATCTTTAGGCAGCTCATGATCCGATCTACTTTTTTTATTAATTAATCTTAATAACACTTAAAATATGTATTTAATTACATGTGTACATGTGTAAAAACACATACTTTAAAAAATGATTATAAAAAAAAACAATTAAACCAATGTTAAGAATTTTAAATCAGCTTTATAAAATAATATATCTTCATAATATAAAATCTAAACAAAGAGAAACAAAAAAAAGCATTACAAGCAATAAAGAAAGAGTGGTCTCAGTATTTAAAAGTAGACTGTCTTAATGTTTATTATTCAAGAGCTGGAGTGATTTCCCCCTCAGTTTAGATATAAGCTGCATTCACACTAATGCACATATCTCTTGAAATTGTAAATGTGGTTTGTCCTGTTGGTTTAAGAACTGACCGTGTTTACATTAATTTCACGTCATAAAAGCATTTTGACATGCAAGTTTATGCACATTTAACTAATGATTCGCTCACGGCCGCATGCACGAGCGCTCTTCACAAAGCGCGCGTTAGTATTTTAAAATGAAAGCAGCCTTCTCAGTGATTTTCATAGTTTTAATATATAAGCCAACTGCATTCCAAAATTATAATTATTTATGTTTGCAGGATCACCACCTTTGTGAAGGGGGAGAACATTGGCAGATTTCCAAATGGCCGGTACTTGATTCGTAGCTAAAGAATGGTTAATTAAATGTGCAACTGGGTTGGCTATCAAATCTGCAGCCATTTAAAAAAAAAAATAAGGCTCCAATTTGTCTAAACCTGATGATTTTTTTCAGATCTAGATCCTTCAAGGCCTTCCTTACTTCTGATACAGTTTTTGTCTTGAAATAAAATGGTTGTGCTGACATTAACTGATCAACAGGACAAGCAATAGGAGAGCTGGAAAGCTGTTTTTTTGTTTGTTTTTTGTTTTTTGTCAGCAACAAAAGATGGTAGTTCTGAATCTGTTTTTGCTTCTATTAATATTTTAATAGTTTTCCAGAGCTTTGGAGGGTTGTTCAAAATCTGATGTTTCAGTAAGGAAAAAAAGCAGAATTAGCATTTTGGATTTTTACAGTGCATAAATTACGTAAATGCCGAAATTTCAACCAGTCAGACTCAAGATTTGACTTTCTAGCCTGAGCCCAGGCTTGGTTTCGCTCTTGAAGAAGGTCAGACAATTCATTATTAAACATTATTTCGCCCTTTTACTCTGTGTTTATGCTTCTTTACCAGGCCTGTAAAACCATCATAAAAAAATGTCCAAGCATTCTCAACATCATCAATAAGGCTAATTCTTCCCCAAACAAAAACATACAGATCAAGTAGAAAACCTTGCAATATAACCTGGTTCATTACCCTCTTAAAGATTATGAGTGGCCTTTGTTTTAGGATTTTATTTGTTCCTTACTGATGCTAAGAAAATGATTGCTAATATAATTTGAAAAAACAAAAACAAAAAAATAAACACTGAGGCACAACAGAGAAAGAGTTTTTATGAGGGACATTTGTAAGAATAAGACAAATTATGAAATATTTTTGGTTTGTTCTAGTGGTGCTTTCCACAATCTGAGAAAGATAAAAAGAATCACAAAATGATCAGACATTGGCAAAAGCCAATTCCAGTTAAGATCTCCTAAAAACAAATTCATTATAATTTAAACTTATTAATAACTCCCTCAATGAACAAAGAGTGCCACCATCAGCTGAAGGGCTGAACAACCAACAACTGTGACGTGAAGACTCTTAGAAACTTCTAAGTTAAGGGCCAACAACTCAAAGAGTCTGCTTATTGACTGAGACAATCCCATTCACAATAAATGACTTTTTTTCACATATATTGCAACACCTCCACCCTTTTTATTCGGTCTGTTCTGAATAAGTTGAACATCTACAGACACATCCTTATCAGAAATAGAGTTGTTAAGCCATGTTTCACTTCAAACATAAACATCAGCAGTGGTTTAAAGTGCCCAGATATGAACCACTTCTATTTTGCCAACCAGACTATGAACATTCAAATGACAATTCTAATTAGTGATCTTGCATCACCATATCTTAAACAATGTTTGACTTTCTGTAAGGACAATTCTAGGGAAAAATTCTAAGGGTGACTGTTGAGTTAGATTTAAGAAAACTGTCTTAGAGATAATCAGCTTTTTCCATTTAGAGCAACAGAAAGATGGAATTCAGTTCCTGTTCATATAGAAAAAATTTAGCATTTTAAATAAAAATCACTCTCCTTACAAAGCAAAGACAACTTTTCCACCTTTTGTTGTTAAGTGTGCACAATGTTGAAAACTTTGACTAAGGACCCATTTTATGATACAGTTGAGGAGAAAGCCGCAAAGCTTCATTTCACCATAGTAGTTGATTTCAAAATCAAATAAGTAAAAATAAACAAATAAACTATTATATGCACACAAGCTTTAGGCTATGACAATAATTTGACATAAAACACAGCAATCTCTCTCTGTCCAACTCCCTCTAAAGGCCAATTTATACTTCTGCGTCGAGGGTACGCCGTAGTGTACGGCGTTGGCTACGCACGTAGGCGACGCCGTTGTGAGCATTTATACTTCTGCGTTCAGGTATTGGTTGCTCTGCAGTACTGCTCCGAAACGCTAGTTGGCGGCGGAGAGTTTTAATGTTCCACTGTGTTTAGATTCCTCGCGGCTAGGTTACTACGAGTGAAAGAGAGCTGATCATGTTGGAATTGGAGCTTATTAAGGTGGAAAAACAGTTCACTTTAGTGAAATTACTAAAACTGAAAGGTAGAAATGAGAGAAGACTTCGGAGGAGATGAAACTTGTGGAAATCATAGACAGTGGTGGAAATGCGTGAGAAGGTACGTGCGGAAATGCGAGGCTACCAAGCCAACCAATCACCGATCTTGCGGTCCGCGTCGTCGCGACGTGTAGTTACATTTTTGAGGAGGTGCGCGTCAGGCGACGGCGAAGGGTACGCGCAATGGGACGCGTCTGTGCGTATGCTACGCCGTACCTACTGCGCGCACCCTACGCAGAAGTATAAATTGGCCTTAAGAGCTCCTAAAGCACTCTGAGAGGCCCTTTTAAAAAGGCCAAGGCCCTCCTATTTGGATTAAACCATTTAGTAATTAAAGGTAATTAAGAAATTAAAGAAAGATAAAAAATAGGATTTAACAGTAACAGAGAGGTAAACTGTTATAATAATTAAAAATACATAAACATTTGAATAAAAACAAAATCTATTAATTAATAATGTTCAACCATGTTCAACCTAGAATTAAATAGATCACCAATCTCCCCCTCATACATGAGAACAATGGACTGTGCCTTCTATTGGCGGGAATGAGATAGTGACGGGAAGTTCGGTTCTTTTCCACGAAGCGGTAAAAAAAATGGTTCACCAGTTCTTTTACGTATTGACATCACTTCTATCACCAAGGTGGATAAACAATACATATACAATACATAATTAAAATAAAGTAATTTGTAATCATAAATTCACCCCATCATTCAAGTCTTCAGTTCACTCGTGTTCATGTTTTATTACGATCACGCATGCTTAGTATCTTCAGCTCATCGGTTCTCCGTATCAAACGTGTCCGAAAGAAACAGTAGCAGTGTGTGTAAGTCTGAGCTGAGAACTGCTGAAACCTGAATATACACAGTCGACAAAGCTGAAGTTGAAGTTAACCAGTCTGAGGCTTTATTCAATTCAGCAGTAAGTTACATGGTTTTACTTCGAGTATACTATATTATACTATACTCAACTATTAATATAGTATATTAATGTACTATTTAACTATATTTACTGCTAACATAGAGGAACAATTTCAAAAACTGGTACTGAAAGGACTTAAAGGTCGTAACAGCGTTTGTGGGTAATGTCACTTCTGTTTGTGTTTGAGGCGAGATCCCAAACGTAACAAGTTAGCTCGCCCCTCCCTCCCGTTTTGTGCATAATGAAAAAAAAAGATCATGCACGCGTATTAAACACACTATTTTCAGATTGACGGTCGACCTCAATGATGTCTCATTCTGTGAACTGTAAAATGTGAACTCGGCTGCTTTGGATTACAAAGTATAATGATATAAAATCTGCAATCGGGCCATGTCATATCATACGGCTAGTTTTGCTGGTGCTTCACTGGAAGCAGCGGTGTGATAAAATAGCTACACATCTAACGTTATGGGGAAAACACAACAGCTATCTGGAATAATAACAGCTTATTATTATTATTTGGCTAAAGTTAGTCCTGAACTTAGGCTAATGTTAGTGTTATTGCTCAAAGTAGACGCAACTCACACACTAAATCCCGACAATCTGATATTCGCTAGAGCTGAGTTTAGTCGAGCGTCGCTCATATTTTTTTAAAGAATTATATTTTCCCACACAGTTCACATACAAAAAAGTCAGCACTAGAAGCTCCTCACCTGTCCAGAAGAAACAGTGCAACCTCGGCGTCTGATTGATAAATGTTCAATTCATTGAGTTCTCTCCACCGTTCAAAAGCCTTCTCAATTATTCGTTCCTTTGATGAAAAACGACGGTATTCCCTCGCCCTAATCCTCCTTCTCTTCTTGAGGATTGCCTCTTCCATGTTAAAGGAGTAGTTCAAACCATTTAAAACACTGCAACCAGAAATAATTTATTCATTTAGAAATTGTTAATCATGAAATACATTATATTTCTGTCAAGTCAGATTGTTTCAAAGCAGCTTTACAGAGATAAACATAATTTAAGGTAACAGATTGGTTTAGTTTTTATAGCGGTTCTTAAATATTATTTCCAGCTAAAGTTAGTTTTGATTGATTAATTTCTGTCGAAATGGTTGTAGAAAACCTTTTTTTTTCTAAAGTGTAGCGAAGACCAGGAGACTCGGTTTGCATCTTTTTAAGCAGGATTCTTTTATTGCCGTTGCATCACTGTAGTCTGCTTTGTCAAAAAAAAAAAAAAAAAAGTCCAACTAAAGCAGTTTATGTTGTGTTTTATATACATTTCAAGAGGGAGGGATGATATAGAGGTGGAGACCCTCTGAAACAAAGCAAATGTAAATGTCTAAATTAAACATGTTAATAAAATTTGTAATAATACATTTCCCCCTTTGAGAGTACTAAATAACTCTCACAAAATACAAACTTAGACACTTTTATGTTTCTCCTCCTGATACATACACCTAACACTTTTTTGCATTCTTCAATATACCTTTTCTGGGTGAATACCAAATTTCCATATCAAATTCAATCAGACTGACTCAGTCACTATGGAGTAGAGATGCAAATTATCTATTAATTAATTAATCATTAGTTGATCAACCTTATCGATCGATTAACGATTAACTGATAACGTGATAGGCGCCTATTTTCCTGAGAATGTAAATTTCTCACGGTATCAATTTAACAAAAAAAGCTAAATATTGCTTATATACTGAATAAAAATACATGTTATATTGCTCAATTGATGTTTTATTTTAACAGTTGGGATACGTCACAGAATAATGGCATTTATGTAGTTTAACAAAATAAATTGTGCACAGAAAATTAAAATACATACAAATAATTGTGCACTGGCTCACTTGTTGCATGTGAAACATTAAACAACATAAAATAAATTTTAAATAAAAATATATATGGGTAGACTTATCCTACATACACTATATTAAGCCTACATATTAGAGATGCACCGATTACAGTTTTCAAGGCCGATCCCGATTTCCGATTTAATTTTTTCAAACCACTTTACAACACACAAAAATGTATTTTCTATCTTCTCTTTAATAGAACAGTTTGCATAGAACATTTTGAACAGATAATTGCTATAAACAGAACTATATAAATTACTCCTGGTGTGGGAAATTCACACAAATCTTAAGTGCAGTGCTATGGAAGAACCATTTCCTTTTCACATCCAATAACCAAAAAAAAAAAAAAAAAATAGCATTTAAATTCAATAGCATTTTATTTAAAATAAAAATAGCCTTATTTCTCTCTCACACACAACCCTATTGCAATCTACGGAGCCCGGGAAGTCACCTGTGGGGGAAAAAAACAATCCGAGGCGGTTTAACAATTCGTGCCCACGGATTAATAAACTGTACCCACGAGTTCCTAATCCGTGCTCTCAGATTTGTAAACCGTGCCCTCAGTTTTTGCAATCTGTACCCACAAATTCATAAACCGTGCCCACGCTTTCACAATCCGTACTCACGGATCTGTGGCTCGTCCCCGAGAAGGTGCCGCATGATTCAACTAGGCCTCCTGTTTAGATGCGTGATGCATTGTTTTTAAAAGGACTTCACATACAAAAAAATAAAAAATAATAATATATAGCCTAACACAAACACAAAGTTATAGGCCTATAAAAATAAAATATTCATAAATTGTTTTATGATTAACATATTCCTGTCTTAAGTGAACTCATTTAAAGTTATAAATGCAAATAGGCCTAATAATAATATGCTATTATTATTACATTTAGGCTACATATTTAGGTATAAGATGCTTTTATCAAAAAAAGAAACAAAGCAATTCATCAAATGTCAGTCATAATACAAGTTAGACAATAATAATACAGGGCTTATCACAAATAAACACTAGATTTTGACGCATAGGCTATCCAAGTTTTGCCTTTAAATTAAACATTTAAAATATTCGCAAATTAATATGAAAAAAAAAATAGATTTTACTTTCTAAAAACTATATTTTGCCCACAGTAAATAAACAGTTTTCTAGTGTCGGGCTAAACATATCTCCATCTCCGCTGTAAAGCTGACGCACCTTTAGAGAAATGAGACGCGCTCCGGAGTGCACTGATTGTTTTTATTTTACTTTACAAATACACATCGTTTTCTTGTTATTGTGAGTGTACACAAATAAAAGTAGTTGCAAATAATGTATTATGTATAATGTATTTTTTCTGTATGACCAGAAATGCTAGATTATTTTAAATTGTTCCACTGTTGATAGGAACGTGCAAGTGTTTGCGGCCGCAGCAGTGACATGCAGTGCGCGCTTCACACAAACATTATTTGTTATTATTATTTTATTTATTTTTTTCGCTTATTATAGTAGGTACTGAGCTTTTTCCTCTAAAAATGGACTTTAAAGATAAAAGTATCCTAAATGTAGTTTTTTTTTAGAAAATGCAAGAAATTATCCATTTTAAAAAAGGATTTTAAAAACAATGCAATGCATCCCGCATCTAAACAGGAGGCCTGGTTGAATCATGTGGCACACTCTGGGGGACGAGCCACAAATCCGTGAGTAAGGATTACAAACCCGTGAGTATGGATTGCGAAAGCGTGGGCACGGTTTATGAATTTGTGGGTACAGATTGCAAAAACTGAGGGCACGGTTTACAAATCTGAGAGCACGGATTAGGAACTCGTGGGTACGGTTTATTAATCCATGGGCACGAATTGTTAAACCGAGGGAACAGTTTAAGAATCCGTGAGTACAGTTTATAAACTGAGGGGACGGATTGCAAAACCGTCGCCTTGGATTGTATTTTTTTTCCCCCACAGGTGACTTCCCGGGCTCCATAGCAATTACTTGTACATCAATGGCAAGTTATATTTCTCAAACAGTTCAACTCTCATCTGACACTTGTCCAGCCGGGCTAAACAGGACATGTGGAGCGAAACGATTGGGAAATTATAAAAACAAGTTTAAATGGGTACATTTTCTATAAATATTTTAAAGTCTTTATTTTCTTTTCTGACATAGCCTAGCCTACTTCAGTTCTTGTTAAAACACACCAGACATGCACATTTTTAGATGAAATCACATTTATTTTGTCCATCAAAAGTGTGCTTTCACTTTGAGTGCAGTAAAAACTAGACTGGGCACCGAAAACCGCGCTTCACTGCTGCTCACGCGCCGCCCCGGCTCGACGCTCACGCGCTACTCCGGCTACCGGTGTGAAACGGCCTTAATTCACGAGGTTTACTACGTCATTGCGTTCCATGTGCAGTCTCATGCGGCGCCCGAGTGCATTTGACCGGCACAAAATCGCCATATGTCAGACTGACCGGCCGGTCGCCGATCATGTGAAAATCAGCCGATTCTGTTCACAGCCGATCAATCGGTGCGTCTCTACTACAATAATCTATCTGGTAAACTAATTAAATAACAAACTAAAAACACTAGCGGCAGCACTTATGATATGCAAGTGGAACGAGTGGGAATGAGTGGAAATAAGGTGTGGCCCCTTTAAGAGCTGCGCGCTCCCTGTTGAACTATCGGCACTCGGCAGTATTGTATTGAATGTGCCGTTTGCCTCGAACACCCCTTTTGCTGTCTATGCGAAGTGAACACACCATGTATGAAAGTGTGACAGACAGTTGGACTAGTTTTCCGGGAAAAATAACAAACCGGCAGGGGTCCAGGAGATAGGACTAAAAAATGTGAGAAACCCAGGAAAACGGGAGTGTTGACAGGTATGAGCTAAGTTATTGTTAGAATACAGCTGGATTTTCAAGGTTAGCACGTTGTATTGCTGGTAGTCAATATCGATGCACTCCACTCTGTTTTGACCACCTCATGTTTGGTTTCTTTTTTGCCGCCTCAAGTTTGTCGGCTCTCTCGCGTTAGAACATCCTGTCACTTTCGTAATGTTCACTTGGCCGACAATTCATTTAATTTAATCGAGTAAATTGTTCTCGACAATTAATCAATAATCGATTAACCATTTGCATCCCTACTATGGAGTTCTCTCCTAACAATAGGCGTGTTTCCATTACAGATTGCGACATTTTCTAAATGTCGATAAAAAACTATTGCGAAATGACAGCGTTTTTCTATTAACCAATGTTATGCGACTAAAACGTCTTTTTTTGCTTTCGCAATAAGTCATTAAAAAAATCAGGGCAACAGACGTTGGTTGGTTTATAGTCTATATCACAGCCACCGCACTAGACATTATTAGGGGTTCAAGCACGAAGTGCTGAAACCCTATTGTTATTGTTAATTTACACATGATGCAACATTCTCCATGTAAAACTGATCGTGCAGGATGAACCGTAAGTCCTAGAGACTTGAAACTTTGGGAGCTGGTAGTACTCACACAGCGTTACAAAGGCACGCCCCGATCGGCCTCACGGGGGCGCTACAGCAGGCAAAAGTATGAAATGGCTCATAACTCCTCAACCGTCGGGCGTAGGCTCAAGTGTCTTACATCGTTGGAATCTTTGGCTCCAGCCGGACAAGATGCATGCCTCGGATTGGCTCGTCACCCTGGGTACATTTTCGGGTATTTTGTGTTTTCCGTAAAACCTACTTTTGCGAACTACTCCAAAGTTTTTTTGCCTGGCCGGAACCAAACCAATGCGGCAAGATTCTATGGAGTCCGAATATCAATAATTATCAAAAAAAAGTTGAAATTTGGGTTCAAGTGGGAGGAGCCCCTTTTACTAAATCGCCTATAACTCGTCAACGGAACGAGATATTTGCACCAAACTCAACGCATCTGTGTGAGAACTCATTCTGTGTTCGCGTTAAAAAGGACGGGCGACTGGCCACTTGGTGGCGCTATAACTGTTAAAAAGGTGCCAAAATGGTGTATTTCTATGGCAAATCCCATGAAATGGCTGAAAGCGGCCCTCTACCTGCCTAATTTGCATAAAACCTCACAAAACCGGGCGTGCGCATGCATCACCTGACCCTATAGAGGCCTGGAAACTTTTATGGATGTTGGTCCACCGGTGGCCCTTTAACTGTTATAAAGGGGGAAAATGCTCCATAAAATCATATGCAGAATGACATTTAAATGACTGAAAAATGGTCTGCTCTGCTCAAAACTTCACCAAATTAGCTGAGCATGTGCGCCATATTATTCTAAGGAAGCGTGTAAAGTTTTATGGAGATCGGGCCATCGGTGGAGGTGGCGCAGTTTAAAAGGTAAAAAATAAAACACCACATTTCCATAAAAAATGAGCTAAAAGGCCAAAAATCGACTCTCTCCACTCCAAGGCACATGTTAAAAAGCTTGATAAAGTTTTTGGAACTCAGCAGACATGAAGTGCGCAAACATCAAGTGCGTAGACCCAACGGTTTTATTTTTATAGGCCTTTTTAGCCCCCTATTATTAGGGGTTCAAGCACGAAGTGCTTCCTTAAAATATTTTTTTAAACTCATTTTCCTCATTAAAAAATGTGTAATATCAATGGTAAATCCTTCCATAGTTTCATTCTTCTATACATTACAGTCCGATGTTTTGTAGTGCTTTTCGAAACAGGAAATAAAAAACATCTCTTTTTTACATGCCTGGTGTTAAAACATGAGTAGCACTACTATACACAAATTGAGAGTACAGGAAATTAGGAATTCTAGACATTCTTATTCTTACATTTTTTGTCTTAATGGACTCGACCAAACCACTGGGCAATAATCTAAGCTAGAACTATTGTTTTAGAAATACAGTTGTAACCTGGGTATCCCAGGCCACCAGTAAATTACTTGAGAGTAGGAAAAAGTTAAGAAAAAGAAAGAATTAAAGTTTTCTACAAGGAAACGTGATTCATCCTATCACTGATTGTGCTGCAGTGACTGACACCCCTGAGAAACAACAGTAGCGGGCCCGCGGCATAATCATTAGACCCGCCCACAGTTTGTGCCGTCGCTGCAGTCAGTCAGAATGAACAGATGAGGGAATCAGATGAGAACAGTTCAGACAAGGCCAAACACACGGAGCATTTCTCCAGAAATTCCTTTCACTAAATCATTATCGAACGGGAACTGTGATTGAGTGTACTTGGAAACTTTGGATGCGTCAGGCTGGTGTGTCGTCAGAGAGAGAACATTTCAGAAATTATTTGATTTGATATTAGTTGAGTTGAGTGGGCTACACTCACAGACCGAGGTGAACTAGTTAGCCAAAGGAAAAGCTACCAAGTGTACACAAATCTTTAAACTGAATCCTTTGAGTTGGTTAATTAATGAACGTTGTTCAACTGAATCTATTTATCTTTCCAACATTTTCTATCTTCTACTGAAAGTCAAGGTGGATTATTGGGAGGAATTCTGAATCATTGAGTTTTGAGTCAAATCCAATGTCTGATTACATTTCTTTTTGTACATCTGTTATAGAATGTGTATTTTGTTTTATTATTAAAAGTTATTTGAGTCAAGGTGAAAGAAACAGATGCCGTATTGGGTTTGAGAGTTTTTATTTTTCTTCACAAATTTTATAAAATGTCGGAACTTCACCAAATTTAATCATTGTTGAATCATTCATCCCAAAAGAAACGGTAGGGTGTAACGGTACAAAATTCACGGTTTGCTTTTTTGTATACGATACACTGGTGTCACGGTTCAGTTCGTTTTATATACAACAAAAAGAAAGAAATGCCAAAGAAATTTTCTTTACATTTTTTTGCTTTTTAAATTAAAACTAGCATCATAAAGTATGATCCTTTTTTTCACTTTGAGCAAAGCTGGAGCTATACTTGACTCTTCTTAGGAACATATAAAACAAAAACAGCTCCTTGAAAAAAAATGTAATGTAATATTGTAATAGTTTTAAACTACAGTTTATTTTTTATTTCAGATTAAAATTTTAGGGTAGCAATTTTATTCATAATGTCGATATAAAACCAACGTAACGCATTGTAGCCTAATTTACTATTGCTGAAAAACTTCCATGGTTACATTTAGTGTTACTACAGTAAATCCATGGTGTTGCTGATTGGTGGACACTGGATAGTTCATTCAAGGCACAATGTTTCTTCCTGGTTTCCACATCAGTTCTGTTTTGATCCATTAATAACGGAGACATGTGAATGCTTCTCACCACATTCTTCACTGCATTTTTTCATAGGTGCATGTTTGTCCACCAAAGCATACAATAAACTTCCAAATGCTGACAATGCATTATCAAGATGAACTTACTTATAAATATCAATCCAACCTATATTATTTACTTTTGTACAAAATTATTCTTTACTGAATCTCTTATATGATGTTTAATAAATTACCTTTGGTTTCCTCCATTTTCTAAGTGTTTACATTCTTGAAAAATAAAACGTATTGTCTTTAAATTCGTTTGTGCTTAAATGCTTGAACCCCGATAAATGCTGCTTGCAGATTTTATTAATATTATTATTAATGGAAGGAGACATGGTGTGTTATCCAAGCATTAATGGCAGGGAAAGACACTGAGTTCCTGTATGTTTTTCCCTCATTTCTGCTCCGAGATCTTGGTTTAGAGTCTAGTAGACTATTCCTGTAATTATTGCTTCTTTTATGAATTGAATAAAGAACTGTCTCGTATTATGTCCATTCGTATTATGTTATTCCCTTATGTAACCTCTAATTGCGAAACGTAAAATGAACGGCTGTTGTATTTTTAAAACGCAAAGTTGAACACCAACATTTTAGTTAGACCTGTAGGCCTACACCAAATACTGAGAAAAAAGAAGAAGATTTTACTGGTTTTCTAAGGCCAAATTAGATTCTTGTAAATTTATTGCGTTCATGCAATAAGCTGCAATTGGACAGAATCCCGCCTACCATCTATTTGAATGGGGATTCAGACAGTTTACTCGATAGACATTTTAATTAAAGTTCCTGTCATGATAAAAACTATTTTATTGCACTCAGCAGGCCCCCCGGGGTCCGTAGCACCATGCGCTGTCCCATAATTCCACTGTCCACGAACCCAATATGTTTTGCAATGGAATAAATGGTATGTGGGTCATCCCATAAACCCACCATTTGTCCAATAACCCACTATATTTGAAAAATACTAACCCCGGCGTTCATGCAATCAACCCCTGAACGAGCTCCACCAATTAGCATCAAAAAAGACAAGTGAAACTTAAAATATTTATTTTGAACTGATTTAACAACAGAAAACAAAAAGAAAGAACAACAAAAAAACCCTCCTTCTCCTAGTCGGATAGGGCGATCCCCTGTGGTCGTCTCGGCCTCTTCCCCTGCAAAAAAAGAGAAAGACAAAGAGTCAGCAAACACCACGCCCACTCAAACTTAAACAGACCCACCAAAAGATGTACTTACAGAGTCGAGCGCGTCCTCTTCTGGAGCCGTCTCTTGGACGACAGCATCAAGCGCCGGGCCACCACTGCTCTCAGCATCCTGACCCGCAGTGGGACCCTAGGTGGCCTAGAGGTGGCAGTGTCTCCTGTCTCCGCCTCACCATAGACCTCCTCAGGTTCAGGTAGCGCCTCCTCATAAGTTTCAGTGCCCTCTTTAGGTCCGCCAACTGCTGCCTTATATCAGCCACAACCTGATCGCAGTTGCAGGGCGCCCTTCCTCTCCCTCCTCCTCCTCATCAGCAGCCACCTGGAACTCCTCATCAGAGTCAATGAAGTCCGCTATGTTAAAGGATTATGTTATGATTAGGGTTGGGTACCGAAACTCGGTGCCAATAGGGATCTGGTTCTGAGTATGTGCGCAGAGTGGAGTGGGAGTGGAGCGGCATGATTTTGAACGGAGCGCGGAGCGGATTTTTTTAAAAGTCTCCACTTTTAAAAGCGCGCTCCACTACCGCTTTATCACGAGGACAATTCATGCCAACGGCTCATTATAGAACTGCATTTTTAGTAAGGATTCACGCTTTAAACACATTACGCTAGCATGATACAGATGGATCACTCAAATCAGAAAAAAATGTGAAGGTTATGATGACGCCGATGGACATGAGTGGCTGCGGGAGGTAGTTATCAAGCCTGTATTGAATATGATCGGGCACAACGATCTCATGAAAGTGCGAATCTATAGCACAAATTTTATTTTTCGTGCCAATTATATGCCAAAAAATATTTTTTGCGTGCAAATGAAGCACACTAAACCCCTTGGTTAGGATAATGGATGTGAAGTGCGTTCTTGCCATTAAGTGCGTATCGTATGCACACGAGAAATAAAATATGTGCTATAGATTCGCACTTTCATGAGATCGTTGTGCCCGATCATATTCAGTACAGGCTTGATAACTACCTCCCGCAGCCACTCATGTCCATCGGCGTCATCATAACCTTCACATTTTTTTCTGATTTGAGTGAAATCACTCAAAGCCTACGCACTTTCATGAGATCGGGCTGGATCGGGTGAAAGCACATTTTAAACAAGTAACACTTATTCACCAACGCAATTGCTTTCTCACTAATGCATTGCATTCAAACAAATGTAATCATACAGTACTGTCTGTCAGTATTTGATTTTAAATGAGCATGAATCTGTAAGAAATGTAGCGACCCGTAGATAAATAACTGATGAAAACGTAGTTATTTTCTTCTTTCCAAACAAAATGTGCTCTGCAAAAAGCAGCAATGATATTTAATTTCTAATGCTGATAATAACCTGTTATGCTTAAGCATAGCATGTCATAGGAAAAGTTTGCAGACTATCCAAATCCAAAAAACCACATTGCCACTATTCTCCTAACATTGTTTTTTATTTATTTATTTATTTTATTTAACATGCCTATTATGATGAGGTAGCGAACACGGAGCGGTGTTTCTGATATCAGTGAGCGAGGAGTGGAGCGGGAGCGGTAAATGGTGAACCCGGAGCGGAGCTGGAGCGGAGTGATTATTAAACGCTTGGAGCGTGGATGGGAAAATTGTTGCCGCTCCACTCTGCTCACATACTCTGGTTCTGACGTAAACGGTAGTAACCAGACCGAATTAGAATGAACATTTCGGTGCCTGATTTCGATGCCTTAGTCTGTGGCATGAGGCGCACACACGCAGTCTCTCGCTGTCCCCCTTTCCGACGTACGCGCACTATACGGTTTATTGAAGCACTGTCTGATCTGTCTTGCACGTGCGCTCTTGCTCACTCGCTCTAGATTCCGGGAGATTTGAACTAATTTGCGATCATCCGGGAGCCGTTATCAATATGCGGGAGACTCCCGGAACGTCTGCTGATAGCGGGGAGATTAAACACACGTGAAATGTATGCGTCAGAAAATTACGAGTCAGAATAACGATTGACTATGGATATAGAAGAATCACCATTCGCACCGCGTCATATTATATTAGCGCGCTCATCATCTGCTCCTCAGAGTTCTCTGCCGAAAAAGGAAGCTTGTCAGCAGCGCGAGATATTTGGCAGCGAACACAGCAGAGAACATGGGTTACACAAAGACAGAACGTGAACTGAACTTTCATATACTCAAAGCTGCGTATAAGACGCAGTGGGAACGAAATATCAAACTGGCTAAGAGCTTAACTAGTAAGTGACAAGATAACTTAGCCTACATGACTAGTTAAAGCAGACAAAACATGGAAACCTGTAGCATGTCGATATTATATTACCCTGGTAGTAATCTCTATTAATCTCCATTATAATTACATTGTTTAATATAATATTGTTTTATTTGATATTGTGTAAATATGAACTTTTATTTTATATTGTTTTATTTATTATTACCATATGTTACTTGTATTTATATTGTAAATTAATATTGTGTCCAGTTTGCCCCTGTAAATAAAGGGGTATTATTATTTTTTGACAAAGTATGTGCGGTTTCGTTTTCTTAAGTACCGTTTCAAGAACCGTTTATGCACCGGAACTGGTTAAAAAATACCGAGTAGGTACTGGTATCGGATAAAACCCAACCGATACCCAACCCTAGTAGTGATGGGAAGTCCGGTTCTTTTCCGCGAACCGGTTCTTTCGGACAGTTCGTTTTAATGAACCGGTTCAAAAAACCGGTTCACCAGTTCTTTTACGTCATCACGTAATGACGTCAATTCTATCATCCCGGCGGATAAAAATACTTCAAATTAAAGGCATTTGTAATCATAACTTCAGTTACATAATAGTACACATCGTCATAATCATCTTGGATAAGTTTCTTACATTTACATTTTGAAAACGAACCCTGCTGCAGCCTAGGCGATGTGCTAACGCGGATGTTTTA
Source organism: Pimephales promelas (assembly GCF_016745375.1). The sequence goes on along the minus strand of NW_024121259.1, from coordinate 111,739 downwards.
CATGTTTTAAATATATAAAATGCATAAATGGTCTTCATCATTTTATTTGTTATTAAATAAACTTACATTTCGCCGATTCGCCCTCTCATTTAAGTCCTGGGTTTACCCGTAGCCTACTACTGCGTGCTGCTCATGTGTCAGCACAGGATCAGCCGGCCGAAAGAAAGTTCTGTTCAAAGACGGTGCTATCACGCATGCGCAGTATCTCCAGCTCATCGGTTCTCCGTATCGAACGTGTCCGAAAGAAACAGTTCTTGGTTCTGTACTAGTGATTCAAGAACTGCAACAACCAGTTCTCGACTCGAGCATAGGCCTGTGTGCTGAAACCTGAATATACAGTCGACAAAACTAAAAAATCGATGCATGTCTGTCTCCAATATAGCCTGTAGCCTATACAGTATATACACATCATGTTTATTAACATAACGAATTAAACATATATGTTTAATTCGTTATGTTAACACATTATAAACATTTAAGCTGTGCACCATTAAAACCTTGGCAAGAGTTTACATCAAAGATTTATATTGTTACTTTGAAATTAAATGAGCTGTTCCTGAAAATATTATTTTAGTATAATAATAAATGTTTAGTTTGACAGTTTTAGAATCCAATCATTGTTTCCAATCGTTAAAATAATACAGTGATAATACAGTAATTATGATAAACATGTTTCCAAAATGTTTTATTTTGTTACACTTACTGATGTTCAACTAAAGACATGGAAACGTACATTTCGTCCCTCAGAAAAAAAAATGCACGCCTGCTCAGCTCATCAACTCATCAGTTCTCAGTATGTCGAACGTGTCTGAAAGAAACAGTTCTCGGTTCTGTACTGGTGATCCGAGAACCGCTGTACCTGTACGTTCGGTAGTACACGCATGCGCAGTATCAGCTGCTCGTGCTCATCACTTCTCTCAGCACCAACATATGTCTCCGTTCGATGAACTTTTTGAGTTACTGGAATAAAATGTACTGGATATTGGTTTATTTTGATTCAGAGGGACTGTCAGGCATGTCTGAAAGTGAGTAACCTTAGTAACTTGTGGTTTAGCGCTGACGCAAGACGCGAACCGTTTCGAACGATTCAGTCCGATTTAGTGTACTGGTTCGACCGGTTCACTAAAAAGAACCGGTTCAAAAGAACGATTCGTTCACGAACCGGCCATCACTAAACCCTAGTTATGATAGTGTCCTCCATTGCAATCATAAATGATAAAGGTTGACCCATGCAGGGCTCTTTTATACTCTTTTTGAGGCCATTTTGAAGTCACTTTGTTGAATGAACCAAATGACATGAAAAAAGATTAGTTCATTTTGATGAACGAGTTTGAACAGGAGAGTCACAAACACGCATCACAGAACAGAGCAAGATGAGCATTTCAGCTAATAAAACTTAAACTTTGTTTTTTTTTAAATGAGCGATCGTTTTGCTTGATAAGACCCTTATTCATCGTCTAGAATCATTTAAAGTCCTTTGAACAGTTTTCACTGAAACTGTCTTTTGGACATTGAACCGTTTGATTACCAGTAAAGTGCATTATATGTGATGCGATCTGGGAAAATCCGTCGGATGTCGCGCTGGTACGTGTTCAGTAAGGTCTAAATATAGATTGAATGTAATTTTTTTGTCAAAATTGGGTTTTTATTAAATTTTTATTTTATAACATCTTGTTTATCATCTCTGAATATATCTTGGGAAAATTCACTAGTTTAGTGCAGAAAAATAGCGATTTATACTGGCAAGCTGAAAAGATTGTGTTTCTCTTTAAGAATACACGCAGCGGAGCGGAGGGGCAAAACACAATATCTCTCGTTTAGCTCTCCTTCTCTTAACACTACAAAGACATAACAGAATAAAGTCCAGTCCTGGGTGCAGTTCAACAGCACGCAAGTTTTATTTATTTATTTGTATCCAGCATTATCGTGTGGTGTGATGACAAGAGAACAACCTAGTTTGAAGCTGATCGTTTAAAAGTCCTTGCTCGCCTCTCAATCCTTGAGAGTGATCAAATGATTACTAAAATATGTGATATGGAGGGTAACATTAGGCTAACATTAGCTGTCGCCAGAGTTTGAAATTCATTTCACACAAAATGTCTAATTAGTTAGCTGTGGCGAGCAGGATGATCGAGGGCGAAGTAAGTGTTCGGTGGCGTGAGTGATAATGAAAGACACCTGTGAGGCGTGCGCCGGTCTCACGTCTCTCACGGAGGAGCAGGAGCAAAAATGAGCAGCGACGACGGCAGATCGAGAGAGAAACAGGCCTGATTTTATGTTGTTTTGTTTCTGTTGTGAGGAACGTTTCATCAATCATCAGTGAGGGGCTGCTGGCTTATACTTTCATTTTGTATTTGTTCATTTTACCAGGGTTCTCAAGTTTGAGCAAAAGCTTGGAGTGAGATCACACGCGGTTAGGGGAGGAGCCATAATGAAGCCCCGCCCCACCCATCCCCGCCCCCAATTTTACCCATTGTTCATAATTAACCAGAACAAATTAAAATTATAACAATTAGTAAATCTGATAAATGACAGAGCAATTCATCACATCAAATACTCTTTAATGCAGTATTACAAATATAGCTAACCAAAAATATAACAAATTGCTCCAAACAGTTTCAAACAAATCTTTAAAAATTGCATTTTGATTTTTGAATGCGTCTTCTATCTAGACGAATGATTTATTGTGTGGTGGGCAGTGTTGGGAGTAACGCATTACAAAAGTAATCCATTACAGTAACATATTACTTTTTGCTGTAACGCAGTAGTGTAAGGCATTACTAATCAATTTTCAGTAATATTTTACTCGTTACATGTTCAGTGAGGCTTGTATTACAGTTGTATTACAGTGTCTGCTTTTACTTCTTAAAGGCAACAGACTATGTGAAAGTTTTAAAGCAGTCTTTTAGTGCCGGTTCAGAGCGGTCGCGTCTGTAACATTGTTTTTTCCTCATAAATGCGAACACGAAAACTCAAATAAAATGAATATTTTAAGTTCTATGGAGACTGGAGAGCCAACCCTTCCTCATCCGATTTGCGCAGTGTAATTAACAGAATTACAAAAAATTTATTTTGCCTCCTATTTTTTTGTCACGCATGAAAGTGTGTCTTTTCCCTAATATTAAAAATAAAACATAGACTGATATTTGTCTAATGTCTGGAGTCCTTTAAGGAAGTAACCTATATACGTTTCAATGCATGTATTTTCTGAGAATTTTTATTTCAAGTTTTGACTGCAAATGTCATGTCCATAATGCTGGACTTCCCCAATTTTAAATAATTTATCCTCAACTAGTTTTGTGGTGTAGGTCTAAGTATTTTATAATGTTAACTTCAAATAATACTAATAGCCTAATTTAAAGATAAGGCAGCATTGGATCTGGACGGTAAGGAGAATAAAGGCCGATTTATACTTCTGCGTAAGGTGCGCGCAGTAGGTACGGCGTAGCATACGCACAGACGCGTCCCATTGCGCGTACCCTTCGCCGTCGCCTGACGCGCACCTCCTCAAAAATGTAACTACACGTCGCGACGACGCGGACCGCAAGATCGGTGATTGGTCGGCTTGGTAGCATCGCATTTCCTCCTACGCATTTCCGCACGTACCTTCTCACGCATTTCCATCACTGTCTATGATTTCCACACGTACCATCTCCTCCGACGTCTTCTCTCATTTCTGCCTTTCAGTTTTAGTAATTTCACTAAAGTGAACTGTTTTTCCACCTCAATAAGCTCCAACTCCAACAGCCGCGAGGAATCTAAACACAGTGGAACATTAAAACTCTCCGCCGCCAACTAGCGTTTCGGAGCAGTACTGCAGAGCAACAAGACCTGAACGCAGAAGTATAAATGCTCATAACGGCGTCGCCTACGTGCGTAGCCAACGCCGCACATTACGGCGTACCCTCGACGCAGAAGTATAAATTGGCCTTAACGCTGGAGTTGGAAGAGGTGTGTCGCGATTCTGTAGGTTCGTGGATCTGAGTCGTGTGGTGAATCGCGATTTCGGTTTCATATTGCATATCGTTACAGCCCCAAAGTTAAGTTCTACTTAGTTATTTTGGTGAAAGTAACTCAAAAGTAATACATGAGTAATGTAACGCATTACAATTCTGGGACAGTAATATTGTAAGGTAATGAATTACTTTTAAATAACAGTAACAAGTAATACCTAATGTATTACAGTTTGGAAGTAACTTGCACAACACTGGTGGTGGGACATTGAGAACAAATGGACAGATTAGAGTGCACCACCTCTTCCACTGTCTCCTCCTCTAATCTGGCAACCTTTTTAGGGGGCTTACCCTTTGGTGCCCAAAATGACAAAATATCTTTCTGCTTTTTTCCTGACATCTTTGAAAAATACAAATGCAACATTATGACAATGATTAAATATTACCCAGAGCAATCTGCTGTAATACATCCTTAATGTAACTAGAAAGACTATTAATATTACAGTATAATATAATTTAAAGTAAAATCAGTAAATCTTCATTCCTTTCCATACCCACTAACATTTCTCTTAGTTTCAGATAACATAAGATAGCCAAACTGAGCCTGGTTGCAAAGTAGTTGTAGAGTTTTTGACAGCATCAATAATAATGTACGATGGGCTACATATTAAATGTTCTAGCCCAAAAATGTTAGACGAGCTTCTTCCAACTTACCTTCTTCTCCATCACGACACATGTGTTCGCGCGATGTTTTTGGTTACCTAGTAACGAACGTAAGGTGGCCGAGGATGTTCCGTCCATTTCCGTGTGTTCGCGCTACTGAATGACATGTCATGTATAGATCAGTGGTGCACGCAGCGCGCATATATGTTGCCTAGTAACGAACGCAATCTGGCGGAGATACGCGCTGGCGGCAGGAAACTTCAATTTGTTTGCCTGCGCCTCGTATGTACGTTAGAAAGCTTTCAGCCAGGACAACTTGGTTGGCATTGCCTTTTCAGCGTGAGAAATACACAGTGTGGCGTGTGAGCGTGTGAACCGGTCGAAATGAGTGTGTCTCACGGCCAATGCGTGAGACTTGAGAACCCTGATTTTACTATTACTATTACTCTACTATTTAAATGTTCGCCAGTTCCTGCCTCCTTCTTCCCACAACAACAAACCCCATAAACGTTATATTGGCAAACACATTAGTGAATTACTCCTCGTTTGTATTTATTTCTGTTTGGTGAATTACTGCATGATACCTGGATGTTCAGTCAGGCGAAACAACACAAACGTCCGTGTGCTCGTCTGATTCAGAGATTTCTTTTTGCCATCATTGAAATTCTCTGCAGCAGACGGACTCTGTGTACGTAGGCCGTAGCACGCAGCGAGAGCACAGGCAACAACAGTCTGCCCAGCTCGACCCATTCCGGGCTCCTCGACCGCAGCAGCCGCCTCCTGTTCCTCCATCAGCCTCAGCTGCTCTTCACTATACAGGTCCTTCTCAAAAAATGTGCATATTGTGATAAAGTTCATTATTTTCCATAATGTTATGATAAAAATTAAACTTTCATATATTTTAGATTCATTGCACGCCAACTGAAATATTTCAGGTCTTTGTTTTAATACTGATGATTTTGGCATACAGCTCATGAAAACCCAAAATTCCTATCTCAAAAAATGTGCATATCATGAAAAGATTCTCTAAACGAGCTATTAACCTAATCATCTGAATCAAGTAATTAACTCTTAACACCTGCAAAAGATTCCTGAGGCTTTTAAAAACTCCCAGCCTGTCTACTCAAAACCGCAATCATGGACTGCCGACCTGACTGCTGTCCAGAAGGCCATCATTGACACCCTCAAGCAAGAGGGTAAGACACAGAAAGAAATTTCTGAACAAATAGACTGTTCCCAGAGTGCTGTATCAAGGCACCTCAGTGGGAAGTCTGTGGGAAAGAAAAAGTGTGGCATAAAACGCTGCACAACGAGAAGAGGTGACTGGACCCTGAGGAAGATTGTGGAGAAGGACCCATTCCAGGCCTTGGGGGTCCTGCGGAAGCAGTGGACTGAATCTGGAGTAGAAACATCCAGAGCCACTGTGCAAAGCCACCTTTGTTAATGCATTGTACGGTTGCTTCGTTGTCGCAATGAACTTGAATGCTATTAGATGACCATTCTCATGGGGGGGGCATCTGTGAACAGTTTGATATCGATGCGGAGAGATATAAAGTCATCGTAAAAAAAGTTAAGCCGTTCCACTGGTTAAGAAAAGTGATCCATAATTTTAGCTCATTTTTGCACTCGCAAAAAAGGATGATTTGGTCTTCCAGCGCGTGAATGGATGATGAGAGGGCAAGGAGATGCGCGATGAACGGGCAGCCTTGTGGGATGATGCGCATGGCATAGTTTAAATGGCCAACCAGCGAGGTGAGTTAGCGTTTGGGACACTTTGGGTGGTCCGTAAGATTGCCGGCAATTAAAATGATTCTATTGATCTATTTGTACCTTTGGCAGTGAAGCCTGGAAATTAACTTTGAGTTAATTTCCAGTCCAGATTGATGCCCAGAAATTCTATGGATGTGGTTGGCCCCGTTGTTTTTTCCTGAGCTAACGGAATCCCTAGCTCAGCAAAGACTTTTTGCACCATGACAAGGTTAGCCGCTTGGATGGCGTCATGAGGTGAAATGATTAAGAAATCATCGAGCAGATGGAGAAGGTGAGGAATTGCATAATTGTTGGAAAGGATCCAACATATGGCTTCTGATAGGGTGTCAAAGATTTTGGGGCTGCTTTTGCAACCGAATGTTAAGCGTACCAAACACATTTTCCCCGCCAGTTCACCCTGAATAAAAGCCACGAATCTGGGTGGATAGGCATAACTTTAAAAGCAGAAGTGATATCTTGCGTGGGCACCGCCACAATAATTGCTGATGTGGAGATAACGACAGCGTTGTCTTTGGCGTTTACCCTCATTGAAATTGTTGCAGACTTGCCTGTTGGAAATGACGTTTGGGGCTTTGTTGCTACCGGAAGAGAGGTCCTCTCTTGCCGGTCGCGGAAAGTAACTTGTTGATTTGATGGGGATCTGCGCTGGGCCATGAGGAATCGAGGGATTAATTCGAGGGCATGCCATGTGGCATGGTTTACAGACCTGCAAATTGTGCAAGAGATGTTTCGGCACCCGAGAAACACGCGATTATGGAGATCAGAGTCCAACGCTCCCCAGTAAGGACACTGATTCCATTGGGAAATACGGACGGCACATTTAGCAGAGAATGATTTGTGGTAAGTATAAAAATGACTACCCCCATAAGACAGCGCGAGCTCCGCTATGATAGAAAGGTAATCGTTGAGCTTGCGCTTTCTATGGGGAAAAACAGAGCATATGAAGAAAATACTTTCTCTCAAAACTTTTTTTAGCCTCAAATATTATTTTTTGCTATTGGTATGAAAACTTTTTCTCTCAAATATTAATTTTTCTCTCATGAAATGCTTTTTTGCTATCAGCGTGATAACTTTTTCTCTCAGGTCATTTATTTTCTCGCATGTGATAAAGACCATAGAACTGTGGACCACACAAGTCTTGACATGACCAGTCGTCACGTAGTTATAGGCATCTAAAGATTTATATATCCTCGGTTTCTCTTTACGATCGGTTTCGCTATCGGATAGGTGTAGAAGTCAGGCCACTCAACCGGATGTAGCCTAACGTTAATGTTAATCCTGTCAGATCGTCCATCCATTGAGTGAGTGTGTACGGGTCGGCCAATCTCTGGTTCCATCCGTTAAAATTAACTTTGTGCAAATAACAATCGTGGTCCTGGACAGTGAGCGACCCTGCACATTAAGATAAAATCGCATTTTCTCCAGTCATTGTTAAAAAAAATAAGCTAACAAAACTTGCAAACTAACGTTAGGGAAGCAGCCAGAGGGATCGTTCTGCAACCACCTAAGCTCCGCCCACAAAAAACATCACCATGTTTACCACTAAACTTTTGTTTGTCAACTAAAAAGGGATCTATAGAGTGAGAGATCTTGCGTGTGTGCCTCATTAAGCGCAAGTGTAAAAAAGCATTTCCTAAAGCCAATTTGTTTTTAAAACTAATTTAACATTAGCTTGCTTTTGCTAGCATATCCACAAGTTGTAAATTTAACAGTATCTTGCTTACTGAGTTTTTGTGTGTTTTTCCAGAACTGTCAGATTCTGTCGGATGTGGTGTCCACTGAACAGCAGTCACTGGTGCTTGTGAATGTTGAAAAATTTTACCAGTTTTTTTTGCACTGGTCAACAATTCAGCTCAGTAATTTCAGCCAACATGTCTGGTGCAAATGCACTTGATAGGGTGATGTTCAGGATAATAATAATAACTAGAATGTACATTTCCAGAGGAAAATGTGAAGTGGTGCTTGCAGTGGCAAAACTCACCACCCGGTTGCTAGGGTGTTATGGGTGGTTGCTACGGTGTTCTGGGTGGTTGCTAGGGTGTTGCTAGGTGTTGCTAGCTTGTTGCTATGGTGTTCTGGGTGGTTGCTACGGTGTTCTAGGTGGTTGCTAGAGTGTTGCTAGGTGGTTGCTATGGTGTTCTGGGTGGTTGCTAGGGTGTTGATAGGTGGTTGCTAGGGTGTTCTGGGTGGTTGCTAGGGTGTTGCTAGGTGGTTGCTAGGGTGTTCTGGTTGGTTGCTAGGGTGTTGCTAGGCGGTTGCTAGGGTGTTCTGGGTGGTTGCTAGGGTGTTGCTAGGTGGTTACTAGGGTGTTGCTAAGGTGTTCTGGATGGTTGCTAGGTGGTTGCTAGGGTGTTGCTAGGTGGTTGCTAGGGTGTTCTGGGTGGTTGCTATGGTGTTGCTAGGTGGTTGCTAGGGTGTTTTAGGTGGTTGCTATGGTATTTTGGGTGGTTGCTATGGTGTTACTAGGTGGTTGGTAGTGTTCATATATGGTTACTATAGAGTTTTTATAATGTTCATGGCATGATTTAGCACTTAGCTAATCAATATTAGCATGTAGCTATTCACTGTTAGCATGTGTAGCATGTAGCAAGTCATGTTTGCTAGCATGAGTCAAAAGACCCAACCCCCATCGCGATACAATGTTCTGATGCTGAGATATAGCTGTTACAAAATGGTTGCTAGGGTACTCTGTTTGGTTGCTAGGGAGTGGCTTGGCAGCTGCCAATCATGAAGCTCCAAAGTCAATGTGAATGGATAAACCAACCCCCATCTCTATACGATGTTTTGATGCAGAGATATAGGTCTTGCAAAACGGTTGCTAGGGTACTCTGTTTGGTTGCTAGGGAGTGGCTTGGCAGCTGCCAATCATGAAGCTCCAAAGTCAATGTGAATGTATAAACCAACCCCCATCTCTATACGATGTTTTGATGCAGAGATATAGGTCTTGCAAAATGGTTGCTAGGGTACTCTGTTTGGTTGCTAGGGAGTGGCTTGGCAGCTGCCAATCATGAAACTCCACAGGCTCCTTGTCAGTATGAATGATATAAACCAACTCCCATGCCTCTATGACATTCAGAATGGAAGATATCCCTCTTTGGATTTTGGTTGCTAAGGTGCTCTACAATGGTTGCTAGGGCGTTGCCAGTAAGTGTTGAGGTGATTCAGGATTGGCTGTTTGTTGGCCCAAGTCAAACGAGCCCACCCTCATGTTTCTATGACACTTATATCCTGAGATATCCCTTTGATCTCTTTCAATGGAAGTCTATGGGAGTTGTTGCTAAGGTGCTCTAAATGGTTGCTAGGGCGTGGCTTAATAGCTTCACAATGATCCTGAGAGACTGATTGGTCGTCTGAGTAAAATGAGCCCGCCCCCTTGTCTCTATGACACTCTGATCCAGAGCTATGTTCAATACAAAATCCCAATGCAATTTACCATAGTAGGAAAAACACATGCATTTGATGGGACGTCCTTCACCATAGTAAGTCAATGGGGAAACTTTGGGCAGCTCCTGCCCCCCAGGGGTGCAACTTTTACCCCATTGTGTGGTATGTTCTTAAAGAGCCTGCCAGCCTCTTCAAATGTGGCAAATCTCACGTTTGTCCGATATCCTTGTTTGGAGCTACGAGTCGTCAAAGTTTGTCTCAATGTTAAGTCTATGGGATTTTTTGGAAATTTGTTCGCCCCTGGGTCGAACACCGTACCCCCGATCTCTGATAAAAGTGATAGGACACTTCTCTTCAATAGGCCGCACGATTTGATGCCTCATTCATGGGTCTGTGACAAAAACTGTGGACGTAGGAGTGCGCCAAACTTTTTCCTGGAATAGTAAAATGCTATACTAGAAATTTTAAATAACATTGGGGTCAATGGGGGGAAATTTGGGCAGCTCCTGCCCCCCAGGGGTGCAACTTTTACCCCATTGTGAGGTATTTTCTTAAAGAACCTGTCAGCCTCTTCAAATGTGGTAAATTACACATTTCTGCGAAATTCTCGCTCAGAGCTATGAGTCGCCAAAGTTTGTCGTAATGTTAAGTCTATGGGATTTTTTGGGCCGTTTTTCGCCCCTGGGGCCAACATCGTACCCCCAATCGCTTAGAAAAGTCATAGCACACCATTCCCGAACAAGCCGCACATTTTGACAACTCATTCATGGGTCTGTGATAAAAACTGCGGGAGGAGTAGCGTGCCGAAATTTTGTGTGGAAGAATAATAATAATAAACAACATTGGGGTCAATGGGGGAAAATTTGGGCAGCTCCTGCCCCCCAGGGGTGCAACTTTTACCCCATTGTGAGGTATGTTCTTACAGAGCCTGTCAGCCTCTTCAAATGTGGTAAATCGCAGGCTTCTGTGAAATTCTCGCTCGGAGCTATGAGTCGTCAAAGTTTGTCGCAATGTTAAGTCTATGGGATTTTTAGGAAATTTGTTCGCCCTTCGGGCGAACATCGTACCCCCGATCGCTTAGAAAAGTCATAGCACACCATTCCCGAATATTCCGCACGATTTGAGACCTCATTCATGGGTGTGTGACAAAAACTGCGGGAGGAGTAGCGCGCCAAACTTTTGGGCCGACTCAAAAAACACAATAGTAATAGTGTTGCCTTGCTTTCAGCAAGCACCACTAATAATAAATTTTATTTGTAAAGCACTTTACACATGAAGGACATATCTCAAAGTGATACAAGTGTGCAAGTAAAAACAATAAAAGTAAATTTAAAAAAAAACAATCATTGACAAAATTAAGAACAATCAGTGACAGTAAGAGCAAACTATAATTTTAAGAAAATGCAGTTAAAAATAAGTGCGTCTTTAATTTATTTTTAAAAACCTCTATAGACTGTGGCGCGCTCAGGTGATTAGGTAGAGCATTCCAAATTCGAGGTGCAGCTACCTGGAAAGCCCCGTCTCTCATAGTGTGGAGTTTAGACATAGGAACCTGGAGTTTGTGGCTGTCAGAAGAGCGGAGATGTCGGGGTGGATTATGAAAATTAATGAGTTCTTTAGGATACTCTGGTGCGCTACCGTAGACACACTGATAGGTCAGGAGACAGATCTTGTAATCAATCCTTAATCTAACCGGGAGCCAGTGGAGTTTTTGGAGGATGGGTGTGATGTGCTCAAATTTGCGCACCCCCATCAGGACCCTGGCAGCGCAATTCTGGATGTACTGCAATCTTTGCATGCTCCTGCCAGGGATCCAAACGAGGAGTGAATTGCAGTAGTCAAGCCTGGAGGAGACAAAGGCATGCACCAGCATCTCTGCTTCAGAAAAGGAGAGGGAGGAGCGGAGTTTGGATATGTTCCGGAGATGAAAAAAAGCAGTTTTACAGGTGTGTTGGATGTGAGTGTTAAATGATAGATGGGCGTCAAATCGAACCCCCAGGTTTGTTATAGAGGATGTCAAAGGAATGTCACGGCCAGCAAATGAGTAGACGGTCAGCGGGGAAGATCGGAGTTGGTGTGGGGTCCCAATAAGGAGACCTTCAGTTTTGGTGCTGTTTAACTGGAGGAAGTTATCCGTCATCCATGCCCTTGTCTCCTCCAGGCAGTGGAGGGTGGAGAGTGATGGTGTAGATGATGTGGGGTCTAGCCTGACATATAGCTGAGTATCATCAGCATAGCAGTGGAAGGCAACGCCATGCTTGCTGATGATGTGGCCCAGTGGGAGCATATAAATGGAGAAAAGGGTAGGGCCGAGAACGGAACCCTGGGGCACTCCACATGTAACTGTGTGGGGCCTCGACCTGGCTCCCCCCATAGCCACATACTCAACACTGTCAGTCAGGTAGGATCGAAACCATTGGAGTGCTTGTATGTGAGATGCCAATGAGATGTTGCAGATGATTGAGTAAAATGTTATGGTCACCAGTGTCGAAGGCGGCTGTGAGGTCCAAGAGAATAAGTAGAGATGGAGAGCCCTGGTCAGCAGCCAGCAGGGCTGTCTCTACACTATGGCTGGAGCGGAAACCAGACTGAAATTTTTCATAGAGACCATGTGAATGAAGATGATTATGAATTTGAGTTGAAACTACTTTTTCAATGAATTTGGAGTGAAATGGAAGGTTGGAAACCCGATGTGTGTGTTGCAGTTCCGCCTGGTGTATCCACGCAGGACAGTGACTATGTTGGCTCCACTGTCAGTGACAAACACAAAATGGCCAGATAGAAGTGACGCATTTATTTCAAATTCACAGAGTTTCTGGAACAGCAGGCACCTGATATTCTCCCGTCTTTGATACACCACTCTCAAAGGGAGCCGGGAATAACACCCAATAAACGTTTGTATAATGGATAGTGCCGGATTTGATTGAAGTTTTATGGTAATCCTCCATCCATATATCTGTTGTGAAGGCACATCCATATGTTTCAATGATAGGCTTTATCTCTGCTGCCATTGACGCCTGCAGTACTTGGGCTCGCCCCTCGACATGTCTGGATACAGTGGTTGGATGAGGTAAAACATCTTTAACATCAAATTTGCCATATTTAGTGGCAACATCAACAAAGTGTTGCGATATATCAACAAAGCCTTTCCCAAGGCTCGAATTGCGACCATTTTGGTCGCATATGCTCCTGAATTTTAACCTGTGCGACCTAAAAATATTTTTGGAGCATTAGTGCGAGTGCAAATAATGGTTGTGGTGCGACCTGTTTTCATTTCTCTACAAAAAGTTCGCAAATTACTGTGTACCACACCGTGTCCTAACTACACGCGACGCGATAAAATTCTAGCGACAGCAAGTGTCTGTCCACACTAGACGTGACGCGACTGTGAGATGCCACACATTCAGAACAGCGTGTGAGCGGAGTCTCTCTGTGAAAGCGCACTGTTGGCCCGCACTCGCATTGAATATGGGTAAGGACATAATCAAATAAAGAAATAACATTATTAAAAATCAAACCATTAACAAAATATACTCATTGACTAATTTTGTTATGAAGTACAGTTGTATGTTTGCATAGAATTCATTTTGAACGCTATATTACATGCTTTCAAAATCTGAGCTAAATTATCCGTTATCGCTTGTGACACAGTGACCTTTTTTTAACTAAAAATAAATAAGGTATACTCATAACCAGTGTAATTTCTTCATTCTGTCAGCCGCGGCGTCGCAGAAATAGGAACCGTTTCTAAATTAGAAACTTCGCGTGTTGCCGCCGCGTCTAGTTAGGACAAAAACTCTGATTAACATGGAAAAGATACCTTTTATCGCGTGTCATTAGGACACAGTGTTATGCTGATACGCGGTGGCCAGACCATCATTTTATCCAACGTTACATAACCAATCAAACTTCATCCATACGTTCTTAACTTTAAAGCAGATTTTAAATTGGTTAATATCAGCTGTCAATCACTCCCTTTCGCAGGGCTCACGTGTGCCAATATAATCGGGGTCATAGCAGATAGATACTATCCGCAAGAACAGCGCAGTTAAAGTGTCGTCAGCTCAGTACATCTCTTTCATTATCGATGGAGACACCGACCTGTCTGTCAAGGAGTGTGTGATCGTGTATGTCCGCGTCCTGCTTGATGGACAGCCCACGAACATCCCGGACACGTTGAGGTGGAACATGCCAATTTTTTTTTATTTATATTTTTTTCTTAATACATAGCTTCTTTAGTATTATATAGCAATATATGAGTAATATACTTTGGTTGTTTCATTAATGGATGAATCAGCGTTTTTTTTAACAAATCTCTTGAATGAATGATTCAATAACAAATACATTTAAGTCACTTGTCGCCACCTAGTGGAGTAACAATGTGATCGATACAATTGTTATTTGAAGCTCCATGTTACTTTCAAAAGGTGCTTGTCTCTATTTTCATCGCTTCTGTAGACGTCAGTGTTTATATCCAAACCATAATCTTTAATTCTAGTTCCGATTCAAGTTCTTCTGTGATGAGAATATTTGTAACACAGAAATAACATTACTGCATAGTTGTATATACTCTCTGGGTCAGCAGGAGCACCATAATGTTCCACTGTGATTTATAATAGACATGTTTAATAGACAAAAAGTTGTAATTTAGGAATGAAAATCAGACATTAGATCTTCATTACATCCTAACACAGTAGAAGATCTAATTCAAATCAGCGTTGAGGGTCCTCCTTTGGAGGCGTTCGATGCCCCAGTGAAGAGATGGATGGAGGAGGGACAGAGAGCCTGGAGACCAAATTTTAAATCCTGGCCACAGGATGTGTAAAGCCCTGAAAAAAATTTGTTGGTGTTGATAGGTATTGTTTTTAATTGAAAGAAATCTGTTTATATATAATTTGTAATTGTGGTGCTCCTTAATTTTTGGTGGGTGCTCCTTAATTTTTGCTGGTGCTCCTAACTTTTTGAAGTTGGTAGCACCAGTGCTACCAAGTAAAAAAGTTAATTTCGAGCCCTGCTTTCCCGGTGACAAAGTCATATGGCCTTGTGTCTAGACAGCACACTTCCGCACATTTCTCTGTAGTTTTTTGTTTAACGTGTAGGGAGATGTTGTTTATCCTTAAAAAACAGCTTACTTTGACCGGGGAGCACAGAGCAGGTGTGTCGCCTCAACCCAGACGTGCCGGATATGTGCCCATTGTAGATTAATATCTTTGCACATTTGTCACAATGAACAAACAAAGTCCAGTTCCTTTCCATCTTTGTCACAGACAATTGAGAAACTTCTCCAAATGTCGGACTTGCCTTGCTTATGTTTTGTGCTGAAAATACCTGCTAACGTCTGATCCCGCAGGTTTTTTTCTTTAGCCGCCCATTACCGCCTGCAGCAAAGTTCAAACCACCCGCTCCTGCGAGATTTGCGTTGGGTCCCGTGGGACCCGGCGGGACTCAATCCCAATACAGCCTTCTAGTCCAGTCCTCTCCCTCTTCACTAAGCCTCCTGTTAGTCTGGCTAAACCAAGCATGCCACACAAGCCAAAACATCTCGATTGCCCCCCAGTAACCAGTCCTAGTATAGGTCATAAACCCCACCTCCCATGTTATTCAATGGGATGTGAGACCAACTAAACAATTAAATTACACTTTACATATCCTTTTTCCAAAGATTCTATCACATTGATGTAATTTCAAGTGTTTGTTTTTAAAATAAGTTTGTTTTAGTTAGTTATTTGATGCTATAAAAACGGTGCTGTGACATCATGATTGACAGCTGTGACTGACAGGTTCTCTGTGCGGGGGTCATGATTTAAGTGAAAACCTTGTAAGGTTTTGACACCTGGGTCCAAGCCCCTGTAGGATCTGGACCAATCGGCCAGGTGTCCTGTTACAGAGCTGTCACGATATACAGATCCGATGCTTCCTTCTAGTCTCGTGTTTGTGTTGTGGTATTAAAGCACATGTGTTGTGGGTGTGAGTGTTGTCATTCCTTGATCCGCTCCAGCTGATCATCATTAATCATCACCAGCTGCAGCTCATCTAAACACTGCTTAAATGCTCACCACATTCTCATTTCCTTGCCAGATCATTGTTTGATGTCGGTGTTGTGTCTTGTTCCTGGTCTCCGTGTTCCTGTGGATTGTCGTCTCGGTGTTGGACTGTTTCGTCTCGTCTTCACTCTGCACATCACGAGGATTCTCCGCACTCTGACCATCTCGTCCCTGCGTTACCTGTCCACACCCGTGTCACAACCCTGAACTTGTTCTTTCTTTATTAAACTCTCAGTTAACTGCTATTGCTTCCTGTTTTTCCTTTACGATCATGACAGAACGATCTGGCCATCCCATGGAAGCAGCAGGAGAGACACCGACTTCACTGGAGGATTTCGTCCACCACAGCATGAGGAGAATGGACTCGCACGAGAAGAACATTAATGACACGGGTCGTACGGTTCAAGCTTTGGTAACGCAGGTGTCCGAGCTCACCCAGCAGATCCAACTTCTTCGTGCTCCCACTGCGCCGCCCACACCAGCCGTTCCCCCCACATCATCGGACTTCGTCCCGTCACCTGAGCCACGCCTACCGGTTCCAGAGCCCTATGCGGGTGAGTCAGGATACTGCCGAGCATTTTTAACCAGGTGTTCCATGCATTTCGCCCTACAGCCCAGAACATTCCAGAGCGAGCAAGCCAAGGTGGCTTTCGTCATCACTCTACTCACTGGAAAGGCGGCGCTATGGGGAACGGCAGTGTGGGAGAATCAAGACCCGTGCTGCGCCTCGTTCCAAGATCTCTCCGCAGAGATGAAACGAGTGTTCGACAGAGCCGTTGCGGGGAGAGAGGCCGCCAGGGTGCTGGCCGACCTTCGTCAGGGGGAGAGGTCGGTCTCTGACTTTTCCATCGAGTTCTGAACCCTGGCAGCAGAATGTCATTGGAACGAGGAGGCGCAGTGGGACATGTTCCTGCATGGGTTGTCCAACGTGAGATCTACGCCCTAGACCTACCCACGTCACTGAATGGACTTATTGAGTTGGCTTTACGAGTGGATGCACGACTTTCCCGAGTCGGAGGCAGAGCGGCATCTAACTGTCCTCCTGGAGGGTTTGAGGGACAGCGGTCCAGCGGCAGGGACGTGGTCAGCCCCGTCTTCGATCACGAACCCATGCAGGTGGGTCGAGCTCGGCTTTCCCGGGAGGAGAGGGAGAGGCGGAGGTCCCAGGGCCTTTGCCTATATTGTGGAGGTTCGGGACATTTTACATACAACTGCCCGATAAAAGGCCAAGCCCGATAGTAAGTATGAGGCTACTATCGGGTGGGATCTCCGCCGAGAAGACCTCATCCACACCTACACTCCTCCCGGTAAGACTGAGATGGTCAACTCACCAGCACGACTGTAAAGCACTTCTGGACTCAGGGGCTGAAGGTAATTTCATGGACAGTATGTTTGCACACAAATTTCAAATTCCACTCAGACCACTCACTCAGAAGATCGCTGTACACGCACTTAATGGCCAAGAACTTCCCACCATCTCATTCACCACTGAGGATATCACCCTCATCACTTCTGGCAATCATACTGAGACTATTTTTTTTATATCCTGGATTCACCATTGGCACCTGTCGTCCTTGGTCACCCCTGGCTCATCCGTCACAACCCCCGAGTGGACTGGCAGCACAAGACTATACTGGAGTGGAGCAAGGAATGTCATAAGTCTTGTCTTGTGTCTGCTTGTCCATCTGTGCCTGTTTTTGTGTTTCCGGAGGAAGCAGGGGATCTGTCTAACGTGCCCGAGGAGTTCCATGACCTGAAGAAGTGTTCAGTAAGTCTAGGGCTGCTTCTCTCCCTCCCCATCGTCCCTATGACTGTGCCATAGACTTAATGCCAGGTAAGTCTCCGCCTAAAGGCAAGTTATATTCACTTTCTGTTCCAGAAAGGGAGGCTATGGAGAAATATATTTCTGATTCTCTGGCAACCAAATTCATCCGCCCTTCCTCTTCACCAGCGGGGGCGGCGTTCTTTTTTGTGGGGAAGAACGATGGATCTCTGCGACCTTGTATTGATTACCGAGGGTTGAATAACATCACGATAAAGAATACCTATCCTTTGCCGTTGATGTCTTCAGCCTTCGAGAGGTTGCAGGGAGCATCCATCTTCACGAAATTGGACTTACGTAATGCTTATCATTTGGTCCGCATCAGAGAGGGGGATGAATGGAAGACTGCGTTTAATACCCCCAGGGGCACTTTGAATATTTGGTCATTTTTTTTGGGCTGTCCAACTCCCCAGCAGTCTTCCAGGCACTTGTCAATGACGTGTTGCGAGACATGATAGATCAATTCATATATGTTTACCTGGATGACATATTGATATTTTCCTCGTCTCTCAGGAGCATGTGCAACACGTACGGCAAGTGCTTCAAAGGTTGTTAGAGAATGGGCTTTATGTCAAGGCGGAGAAATGCGATTTTTATGCGCAGTCTGTTCCTTTTCTAGGACACATCGTCTCGTCTGAGGGAATGCGTGTGGACCCTGACAAGATTAAGGCTGTGGTAGAATGGCCAAGTCCAGATTCCCGTAAGGCCCTACAGAGGTTTCTGGGATTTGCCAATTTCTATCGGCGGTTCACTCGCAACTTCAGCCAGCTGGCCGCGCCTCTGACTGCCTTGACCTCCCCGGAACTCTGTTCAGGTCAGATACAGCCGAGGCTGTGTTTGCCAACCTCAAGAGCCGCTTTGTTTCAGCTCCCATCCTTGTTTCCCCTGACTATTCACGGCAGTTCGTGGTGGAGGTCAATGCGTCAGAGGTGGGGGTAGGAGCAGTTCTGTCCCAGCGCTCTTCCACAGACGACAAGATGCATCCTTGCGCGTTTTTTTCTCATCGTTTATCCCCAGCCGAACGTAATTATGACATTGGTAACAGGGAGTTGTTGGCAGTCAAGTTAGCGTTGGAATAATGGCGACATTGGTTAGAGGGGTCGGGGGTACCTTTTGTCGTGTGGACCGACCACAAGAATTTGGAGTACATCAGAACCGCCAAAAGACTGAACTCTAGGCAGGCTCGGTGGGCACTTTCGGTCGTTTTGACTTTTCTCTCTCTTACCGCCCGGGTTCAAAAACATCAAACCCGATTCATTATCTCGTATTTTTGATCGCTCCGAACGCCCGTCTACTCCCGTGTGCATTTTACCGGAAAGCCTATTTGTTTCCACACTCGTATGGGAGATCGAACCGAAGGTCAAGAAGGCCTTAGAAGGGGTAACACCTCCGCCTGCATGTCCACCGAGTCATTTATTTGTGCCAGAGGGATTAAGATCAGACGTCATCCGGTGGGGTCATTGTTCCAACATAGCTTGTCATCCAGGAGTTAATCGTACTAAGTTTTTAGTTAAGCAACGATTCTGGTGGCCACGTATGGCTCGTGACATTCACAGTTTTCACATTCACACATTCCCTGTTACCAATGTCGTAATTACGTTTGGCTTGCTCGGTCTGTGCCACTGGTAAGAATTCCAATCGACCCCCAGATGGGCTCCTCCAACCGCTGCCAGTCCCTTCGAGACCCTGGTCCCACATCGCTCTAGATTTTATCACCACCCTCCCACCCTCTCAGGGTAACACTGTCGTTTTGACAGTGGTGGACTGGTTCTCGAAGGCGGCTCACTTTATTCCCTTACCCAAATTACCCTCAACTAAGGAGACAGCGTTGAGAGTCGTTGACCACGTCTTTCGCTTACATGGCCTCCCGATGGACGTGGTCTCTGACAGAAGTCCCCAGTTTGTGTCCAAATTTTGGCAAGAGTTTTGTAAATTACTGGGGGCGATGGTTAGTCTGTCTTCAGGGTTTCACCCTCAGAGCAATGGCCAGGCCGAGAGAGCCAACCAAGATCTGGAAAGAGTGTTACTATGTTTGGTATCCAAGAATCCTTCCTCATGGAGCCAACATCTGTCCATGGTGGAGTACGCCCACAATACCTTACCAGTGTCGGCCACGGGCCTCTCTCCGTTTGAGTGTAGTCTCGTCTTCACTCTGCACATCACAAGGATTATCCACACTCTGTCCATCTCGTCCCTGCGTTACCTGTCCACACCCGTGTCACAACCCTGAACTTGTTCTTTCTTTATTAAACTCTCAGTTAACTGCTATTGCTTCCTGTTTCTCCTTTACGATCATGACAAGAGCACCTTAAGACTGATAACAGACTTTTACAATCTCAAAGGAATGTGGCCACATTTGCCAAATGCGTGAGAGAGAGACAATGGTGTAAGGAACTTACTGGTTAGATTTTGGGAAAAAGTGTGCAATACTTTCTCTGATCAAAATGTATTGAATATGGTTTGAAACCAGGTCCGTACGTAATAAATCACCCAAAAAGGGATTATATAGTATACACATCTGCTTCAGATGTATATTAATCAATTAATTAAAAATAGGTAATTAAACACAACGAATTATAATTAATTAAAAATCTACATCCTAGGCAGATGGGTTAATGTTGATTTTCAGAATACCTTAATAGAATTAACCGCAATCCGAGTCAGCTCGTCTGCAGGGCTTCTTGGCTGGAGACTCGCTATCAATTCTCAAGATTTCTTCTTAGGTAAACTGACTTGATTAGTGAACTTAAGCTAACACAATATCAGCTTGTAGCTTCGGATCGCATATTTAAGAGGCTTTGTTATGTGATCAACAGGCAGAGCCAATAAGCGTATAATGGAGTTTAATAAAAATGGACTACCACTACATGTTATACAAATATATATATGGAATAAATGAAAGTAAAAACAGTGAGAAAGTAAAATGGAAAACAGGGAACAACATCTACCTCTAATGCATTTTTTAACACGTAACTTTACATCATCACCTTTTCTTTTCTTCCCGTTTTCATCCATGGCAGTTCTAAAGTTAACCAGTTAACCTTCGGGCAACCGACGGCGCTCTGAAGCCCTCCCCCCCCCACTAGTTTAATGTTTATGAATGGATTTAACATGAAAGAAGATCATTAATCTTGGCAAACTATATATAATTTTAAAGGTCTAAGCCTCGGGCATCGATGTCAGTGCACTGTTTTTCGATGGAAAGCTTATAACAAATGTATTTCTTGCATTTAGGTAAGTAGTACACATAAGAACGCACGTAAACAAAAACGGAGTACTCACCATTATTTTGTAATAACGAGCCAGACACGCATCCACTGTTAAAAATTCCAGATTGAATGGAAAGCTGAGGGTCCACTGAATAACATCCCATAGAGCATTTTTTGTCCAAAGAAAAAATAATGTTGTAATATCCATGGTAATTCCTTTGTTTACATCGCGTTTCTTCAGGGTGAATATCATGCGGTTTTGTTATGCAATAAAATAGTCCATAGAAAACAGACTCCCGGTAGCAGACCCTTATATGGGTGTGTTGCTTAGAGTGTAATGAACAAATTACGACCGCGCACACACACACAAATACAAAGATAAGCGATATCTAGTTCAAAATATGCAAACACTGCAGTCCGTTTTTTTGACGTCATGATATGCACATCATATCATTCTGTCTTTATAACGAAAGCCAACAAAAGAAACGACATGATATGACTGGTAAAACATGTAGCCAACCAGTGCACGATTCCAACGTTGCCCGGGAAGTTTGAATTTCTCACACGAACATATGTTTTTATTTGCTCTCCGTCCGGTAGAGGAGCTAAACTTCAGGCTCTGCAGAGCCACACCCACCGCGGTCATGTTTTGACAGGCCAATAGCTATATAGCTATAGCTATAGCTCTATAGCTAAGAGCTAAGATAACAAGCTAAGAGGTAGCTAGTCAACAAACATCTGTTCGTGCAGACATGCAGACTGTCATAAAATAATTTGTCAAAAGAAGTATTTTTCTGCTGAAGTAGTTATTCGAGATCACTCGAAGATGGATTATGTCGACATTGATGAGAAGATGAGTGATGAGAAGATCGTGACGACGGTGATAATTATGCTTGAGGGCGGAAAAGATTATCCAATTTTCGGTGAGTTGCTTTATACATAACTTATGTAACATGCACACATTATACGTCTGTGTGTGTGTGGGTGGGTGAGAGAGAGAGAGAGAGAGAGTGTTTGGTTTCCAGTTGTTTCATACGGAAAATGCATTGTGTAAAGTTGTGTCTGAAAAGATTATGCGTTACTTTATATGCATTTATTTATTTGTATATATGTATTTATATGCTTTGGACGGTTATGCAGTTGTTTGCCGTTTTTTTCTGGCACATGTGGTGTGCTATCTGAAGGATGGAGGGGCTGGACACCTGTGCAATATACATTTTTTCCTAGCACACATACTGTATATTTTTACAGTCTAATATACATAATATTTATAGTACAAATGCAAATATTTGTACTGTAAATATGATGTATGTTGTACTGTAAATGTATATATATATATATATATATATATATATATTGTTGTTGTTGTTTTTTTTTTTGCAGAAATTGGTGGGAAGAATTGCAGAAAATATGTGCTATATAGGAAGGAGTTGTATGCTTTCAAAATGCCACATTCCTGTCTGATGGCCGGCCATCAGTGTGATTGTTGGTTCTTTGTCTGGTCATCCATATGAATGCTGTCTATATCACTGGCCATTGATTGTTGATTGAATGGATGAGCTTTAGTACGAATGCTGTGTAAACGACTGCCCATCAGTTTGATTGTTGAATGAATGGCCAGCTATATAGAAACTAAACAGAATTATTTACTTGACATGCAGTGCTAATTATCTTTCCATTCTTTCCCATGCAACAGCCATCAAGTTGAATCTTCAGATGAAGAATGGCATCCAAGCACCAGCCAGAGATGCAAGCTCTCAGTTTCTTCACTATTCTTCACTTTTTCCATACTTTTCAGAACATTGCAATTCACAAGAGGATGGTGGCATCAAAAGCTAGGAATGGACTAAAGCAATATATGAAGGCCAAGCCAACAAAGTACAGTATTTATATCACTTGTATTTTCTATTGCAAAGAACCTCAGTTATTTATTTTTTATATTTCATAATATTTTACTTATGTATTTTACATATATATATTTTTTTTGTTCTGTTGTGCAAATAAATCACTTGCATAAAGTCTAATGGTTGTGTGTATTATTTTATAATTGCATTATTTTATGAATTGACTGAAATAGCTTGCAGTGCCCTGCATAACATTTGGTCATTAGGTTGCTTTTTGATGTATCCAAGGAGGTTTCTTGGTACCTGGACATAGTCTTGGAAAAAATACTGTAGGAATCTCATTTTTCATAATATCTTCCTCAAATTTGAAATATAAACTGATGAGACTTATGTCTTTCAATCAATTACCTAACTGGATTCCTACAGGTTTGTTTTCATTTATTTTTAAATGAAATTGTAAAATATTACATGCAGTATAAATTATCTTCAAGACACTTTAAATTCTATAACTTTTTGTCTGTGTAAGTTTTTTCATCTTTAACAGTTGGGTAATACACTCTAAAGTGTCTTCTTTTTAAACATGTCTAAATTGTGCATGTAGTGCAAATAGTTGAGCAACTGCAAATATTTTAGTTTGGGCATGTTATTTCTGGGGATGTGCCTCAGGCAGGGGGAGGGAGAAAGGGAACTGACATAGTCTTGGAAAAAAGTTTGCAGGAACCCCATTGTTCATTATATCTTCCTCAAATTTGAAATATAAACTGATGAGACTTGTGGCTTTCAATCCTTTATCTATCTGAATTACTCCAGGTCTATTTTTATATATTTGTACATGAAATACTAAAACATTTTTGTGGCGCACATTATTTTTGAGGCACTTTTAACTTTTATAACTTTTTTTCTGTTTGAGCATTATCAAATCTGATTGATTGTTAGTAAAGTCCCAACTGTCTTCTTTCCAAAGATACCTTAATTGTGCCTGTGGTACACTGTTCTCAGGAGCTGTATTTATTGTTATCCAGGCATGTCATTTTCAGCTGTGAGCCCCCTTGTGGAGCTGAAGGTTAACAGGTTAAGTCTTCTTACCTGAGTGTTCCTTGGCAAATATTTAAATATTACCTTGAGCGGACTGGAATAAAGAAATTGTTTAGCAGGATTGATATTCAAAACGGTATGCATGCACTGCTTTGTTTACGGTTTGTGTATCTGCAGCGGGCAGCATCAGTTTTTCTTTTTGACGAATGATGAATATAGACGAATATATCTGCAGAAATAGACAGTTGTCTCATTTTCACCCAGGCGCAGAACGTACATTATGCCTGACAGTCGGATGTAGTTCTCTCGGTGTGTTCAAATGGAGCTTTTTTTTCCCGCGACGCAAGGGAGTCGGCTTTCATCTGCGTGGCTTGGTGTTGTGTTTTTCCAGGATGTGAAAGAGGTCGTGTTTCAAGATACGCAACGGGGTAGACCAAACTAATTAACAGGGAGGGACAGTCACATGCATGCACACGAAACACACTTCTTATTGGCCGCGTGATCGATTCCCTCATCCATTTGCGTATAAAAGATATGTAATATTATGATTTCCGTCATTGTTTTACATATATATATATTTTCATATATTTGTGTATCAGGCCGGCCCACATTGGCCAGCGGCCCACCGGGAAAAGTCCTGGTGCTCCTGATGGCCAGTCCGCCCCTGAAGGTGGTATTAGTGATTTGATGGTGTTGTTACGAGATATTTACAGACTGTAATGACACATGGTTATTATCATTGTAAATCTGCCAAAATTCTTATAAATGTTTACATTTTATATTTAAAACACTATGATTTGTGCTATTGGCTCAAAATATCAAAAATAAATTGGAGAAAAAGTCATAATTGCTGGTAGTTCACCTCTACCATTTACCACTATTTACGTTTATCCCACCAAAAGTGGATCTGAGAACCACTACTACACTTCTACACTCAAAAAAATATGTTGGCTTTAATTAATTTTTTTTCGTCAACAGGTTCCACATAATTGGATTATGTTAAACAAACATAATTTGTTCACAATTTTGTACCATTGTGGAGATTTTGTAACCAATGTGGAGAAGAGTGGAGCATTTTGTTTGCCTGTCGACTGATTTCATCTGGGTGTCCGGTCCTCGGGGCCCGAAGCGTTTACTTCGGCGTTTAAGCGTTTAAAAATTAGAGTGTTCAAAGCAGGCCGCCCGTCGCCACTGAATACCGCAGCTAGGAATAATGGAATAGGACTCCGGTTCTATTTTGTGGGTTTCTGGAACCCGGGGCCATGATTGAGAGGGACGGCCGGGGGCATTCGTATTGCGCCGCTAGAGGTGAAATTCTTGGACCGGCGCAAGACAGACGAGAGCGAAAGCATTAGCCAAGAATGTTTTCATTAATCAAGAACAAAAGTCGAAGGTTCGAATACGATCAGATACCGTCGTAGTTCCAACTGTAAACGATACTGACCCGCGATCCGGCGGCGTTATTCCCATGACCCGCCATCGTATAAGGGAGGGATTGCACAATTGAAACTTACAAGATTTGATGGTAACTACTTTTTGCCAATGGCAACCCCTGTTGGGGATCCCTGATTGACTGGAACTATTGAGTGCCTGGGGAGGCCTCCACCTGGTTGATAACCATGAGAGGTGGTCTTGCTCCTCCCTGCCTGCACTACGATATAAGACGGTGCTTCCCTCTAAGCCCGTTGGCCCCACTAGATCCCTTGTCTGTATAGTGAGAGGAATATAACAGCACCTTACTGGAAAACCGCACTAGGCAGACACCTCTGGTGTATGGGAACCAGGGAGAGCACCCCTCCCTCGGTATATGGCTGTTAGGGTGTCCTGGCGGATTGGATGATGATGCACCAGGGAAGGCCGATGTCCGGTCATTGACCATGAGGGACATCCTGCTCCTTCCCGCTCTGCGTATCGACGGCCACCTGAGGATTTGATGTCGGTTAATTCTGGCATCATACAGGCTGGTAGGTCTCCCTGTATAAAAAGCTACCCAGTGGAAGCCTCTGGATCGGGTGACCACAGTATGGCTAGATCCCCTCATGGTCTCGGAGCCAGGGATCATGGTGGTGGTGGTGGCTCAACGGTTTTACGAAATTATGCTACGGAATTTGGTTTACGAGAGTGCTTGGTTGCCCTGACTCGTCTTATAGTAGGGCAGTCAACGGTAACCGAGAGCGCAAACACAGTAACAGGCCAACTGGAAGGCAGCGACCAGTTACCCGAGCTGGTTGAAGCGGCAACGCAAAGGATGCTCCGGGGCTGTAACCCTAGAGTGAGAGTCATTCCCACAAAGCGGCACGGAAGGGCAATACCAGCGTAAAGGGCAGTCAGGTGGCGCCAACATAAATTGCTCGCCAAATGTCGCGCATTTCACACCTGTCAGTCCCTCTTTAGAAAGGACCGAGCCCGCCTAGTAAAATCAATCTTGGACGGTGGCAAGGTGGAGATCTGTCCAGTTCCAATAGAAACAGTTTATAACACGTTTCGGGCAAAATGGGACTGAGTGCTGATAATACTCACCTAGTGGGAAGCATCTCTCAAGGCGAGATCCAACAAAGCCTACAGCAAGTATCGAATGCATCCGCACCAGGCCCAGACAGGATCGGGAAATGGGACATTCTCAATTGGGACCCTAGGTGCGAGACCCTCACTTGTCTGTTCAACATGTGGTGATTCACAGGTGTCATACCAACTAGTCTGAAGAAAAGTCGTACGGTGCTAATCCCTAAGACTTCAGACCCAGGAGCGGTAATGGAGATTGGTAGCTGGAGACCGATCACCATCGGGTCTATGATCTTGAGGCTTTTTACCAGCGTGGTTAATAAGCGAGCCCAACAAGCATGCCCGATCCACCCTAGACAAAGGGGGTTTCGCCCCGGGTGTGCGGAGAATATAGAGGTGCTGCAAGGCCTCATCCGCCACTGCAAAGAAGAGCGGAGCCAGCTTGCAGTAGTATTCGTCGACTTTGCACAGGCTTTTGACACCGTCTCACATGAGCACATCCTGTCAGCTCTTGGGCGGATGAATGTGGATCCACATATGGTAGAAGTAATCCAGCAAATCTACACGGACAGTACGACATTTGTCGAGGTCGGAGGTGAGAACCCCTGATATTACAGTGAGGGTTGGTGTTAAGCAGGGAGACCCACTGTCACCCCTGCTTTTCAACCTAGCCTTGGACCCCCTCATCCAAGGCCTTGAATGCTATGGCAAAGGATACACTGTCGCAGGTCTTACAGTAACTTCCCTTGCTTTCGCTGATGACCTTGTGCTGATTGGAGGATCATGGAGTGATATGGCACAGAACCTGCGGCTTCTGGACGAATTCTTTCAGACCACCTCCTTGCGGGTTAATCCGAGGAAGTGTTACAGCTTCCTTGTCAGGCCCTGCAGTGGTGCATTCACGGTGAACGACTGCGCCCCATGGGGTCTGGGGGCATGGCCCTGCAGCAAACAAGTATTGCCGACACAATCAAATACTTGGGTGTGAAATTCAACCCCTGGGGAGGGGTTGAAAAGTCTGACATGGGGGTGGCTCTTGACCAATGGTACCTGAAAATTGGGAAATCACTACTTAAACCCTCACAAAGGGTGGTCCTCCTAAATCAGTATATCATACCCCGGATTTTCTACCAAGCTGACCTCTGTGAGGTTAGTGACAGTGTACTCCAGAGCCTCAATAGGACTATCAGGAAATTTGTGAAGAAGTGGCTCCACCTTCCACAGAGTACCTGTGACGGGCTAATTTATGCGGCGGGACGGCGGCCTGGGAATCTGCAAGCTCTCTCGACAAATCCCATCAATCCAGGTGAAGAGGCTTTACAGCCTTTATCACGCTGCAGACGAGTTGGTTTGGATCATGATGGATAACTCTCGTATGAGATCCAAGTTTAAGGGGGCGTGGCGGAGAGCCGGTGGAAAGGAGGACTCCCTCCCACCTCTGGGTGTGGAGGATTTGAACGCAAGAGGAGACACCACCGACTCGTTGACTAGCCACCACCGGGTGTGCCCAGTCCCGAGTGACTGGAGAAAGGACGAATTCCTTAGATGGGCAGGCCTTCCAACTCAAGGAGTGGGGATACTTGGCTTTCATAATTCTGTTGCCAGCAACGGATGGTTGGGTAATCCCATCGGGTTTACCCAGAGATTGTATAAAGCAGCCCTTCAGGTCCGAACGTGCGTTTACCCCACTCAAGAGTTTCTACACAGAGGCAGGGCCAAGGCGGGGGCGGCCTGCAGGCGCTGCTCATATAGGTCGGCGTCCTGTTCGCACATCTTAGGGCAATGCCCGACTATGCAGGAAGCCAGGATTGCTCGGCACTCCAAACTGTGCCGTCTCCTCGGAGCTGAGGCTGAGCTCCATGTATGGGAAGTCCACTGGGAATGGGAGTTCAGAACCCTCCAGGGGGAGCTGCGACGACTTGACCTGGTGCTCATCCGTGATTCTAAAGCCTTGGCCATTGATCTAACGGTGCGTTACGAGTATGCTCCTGACTCCCTCACCAGGGCTGCGCAGGAAAAAACTTGATTACTACGGTCCCCACAGCGAGGTAATTGGGCGAGAGTTGGGTGTTGACGAGGTGGAGGTCATTGGGTTTCCCTTAGGGGCAAGGGGCCTATGGCCTACCAGAAACTACAGGACGTTGACGGCAATCGGACTCAGTCGGGCAAGGGTTAAGTCCTTCAGCGGATTGATGAGTCGGAGAACCCTTCTCTACTCGTTGGATTTGTTGAGGGCTTTTCAACTGTCCCTGAGAGCCTAAAAGTGTGCTGTGGATCCAGTGGCGCAAAAAGTGGGTATGCGCTATATGCGGCGCATAGGGGCGCAGCACAATGGGGGGCGCCAAAGCGATGGTTAAAAAAAAAAAAAAAAAAAAAAAATTATATATGCTATATTGTATTTCTATATGTAGCTGCCGTTGTCCGTTTCTAAATCATTTCTGCATTTCTTCAATGTTATATAAAATTTTAGAGGACTAACAGCCAGGCTGGAGTTGGCGCCCTCATGGAGAAGGGGGCGGGTAATATCGCGAGCGGGCGGGGGCGCTGTGAGCTCTGAGCGAGCAGGTACGAGTAGTTAGTTGTCGTCGAAAAAGATGGATAAAACAAAATGCTGTGGGGCTAAAAATAGAAAAAGAAAGAGAGAAAAGGAGATGGCATGTCAATTGATGCAACAGCAGCTAAATAACTGCATGCATTGCTGAAAGCCAACAGGTAGGATTTAAAATGTGACATCCAGGCATAGGCTATCTAGGCTATATCTCGGTGGCCATCGGGACTACCGGGAGATTCCCGCTGGGCCGACGTGCTTTTCCTTTTTTAATTTATTTGTCTTAACGGCCCACAAAACTCATACATCGGCGGCCCATTTGTTTGTTTGTTGTTTGTTTTTGTTTTTTTTTTTGCTTATTTGGCGGCGCTGTGCTGGTGTAATGCATTGGTCAAAAAAGTCAGCTTTAGTTTTTTTTTTCTGACACACTGGCCCATGAAATATGTCATTATGCGCAAGTATCTTTCAAGTATAGAAATTAGTGCAAAACTAATTATGAAAGTTTCCTTTATTTTTCTGTGCATTTGTTTTACAATAGCCTTAATGGCAATTACTATCATGGGATTAATATTATAACTATTATTATGTAGTAGTGTAATGTAGACAGACACTAACTAAAAGAGGTTCAAATTTTTCTCTTTTTAATTTGCACCCTGAAAATGGGTTGGAGCTTTTAATTTTGAACTCTCAAAGTGCACCAGACTGCTGAATTTAACATTACAGAACACAAAATTTTCTTACGGGGGAGCGTGCCCCCGAACCCCCCTAGAGAAACAGAGGTCCACCTACCACAGTTTTACCTAAAATCCTGTGAGAAACACTGGTATTGCTGTTCCAATGGAGCTTAGTTTTCTTAGGGGGGGATCATCAAGGTGGAGTAGCTATAGTTTAATTTTGTTAATAAACGACAATTTTGCACTTATTTTTTTCTGTTAGCTCTCATTTCTTCCTACTCAGTTATTACACAGCACACTTACATTACATTTATTTATTTATTTTTATTATTTTTTTATTTTTATTTTTTGGGGGGGGGGGGGGGGGGGGCGCTAAAAATTGTTGCTGCATACCCCTCTGAAACTGGGTAGTTGCGCCCCTGTGTGGATCAGTGAGGGCGGCCAGGAAAAATTTAAAGTAGTGTGGTGGGTCAGGCATCCCATCATTATTACTTACTGACGGTTCGGTCAAAGAGAATTATACCGTCAACATAACAAGCCTGCTGGCTGGGCGCAGCTGGGAAGCTGGGGCGGACTCAACCAGTCCTCCCGGCGTCAATTTAGCTCCGTCCCTTGTTGTCTCGAACTACCTTGATGTGGCTTCACAGCAGTGGTGATCACTCCTCCGCAGTGTTGGGGAAAGTTACTTTTAAAAGTAATGCATTACAATATTTAGTTACTCCCCAAAAAAGTAACTAATTGCGTTACTTAGTTACTTTTTATGGAAAGTAATGTGTTGCGTTACTTTTGAGTTACTTTTGCGTTTCTTTTTCTTACCTGGCTGAGGCTTGATCTCTCTCAGGTCTTACAGGTGTTTTTTTCGACAGAGAAGTTATTGTACTAGTGTTTAAAGCAGTAATATATTCAACAACAGCCTATATAAGCACCTTAATGTTCTTTTAAAAACACAAATATATTGAATAATAATATAGAGTAATATTATATTCGGAGACCTTAAAGTTCTTTTAAAAACACATATATATTGAATAATAATATAGAATAATATTATATTTGGAGAACTTCCTGATCCCAGAGCTATGCATGCTATATAAAATATCAATAAACATTACAGATTATGGAAAGTAATGTGTTTTTTACTTTTGTACTTTTTGTGTGGGTAGACTATATAAAGTGAA
Source organism: Pimephales promelas (assembly GCF_016745375.1). The sequence goes on along the minus strand of NW_024121259.1, from coordinate 81,116 downwards.
TTCACCATCCATTGTAATAATAAGGAGTGTAATACTAGCAAATTGCCATTATGAAATAAGTTATATTGGGGTAAAAGACATATCTCAAACATTTAAAATGTTTTATTAACTTTATAGAGGACAATAAGATGATACTTGAGAACAAACAACCTCACCAATTAAACAGATCTGTCAGCTTTCTATTAAGTGTCCTCAAAACAAAATTATTTTATGCACAAAGTCAGATCACTTCTGCAATACAATGCAAAAAAATGTAGTCAATGTAATATTAGAGTATTATCTTAATAAGAGTTCACTACTTCATCTGGGTTTTATTTTCAAAGTAACTATTGTAGCGCAGCAGGAGTAGTTTCTCAAAACCCTGCTCTGTGAGACGGTTTCATTAACTTATTAGAGAACAATAAGATGATACTTATGAACAAACATCACCAATTAAACAGATGTGTCAGCTTTCTATTAAGTGTCCTCAAAACAAAATTATTTTATCCAAAAAAAAAAAGTTTAGATCACATCTGGAATACAATGCAAAAAATGTATTCAATGTAATGTTAAGTATCGTCTTAAGAGGTCACTATTTCATCGGGGTTTTATTTTCAAAGTAATGATTGTAGCGCAGCAGGAGAAGTTTCTCAAAACGCTGGTCTGTGAGACGGTTCCTTTTTGGGGTGAGGATGAGACTTCCAATACTAAACAGCCTCTCAACTGGTGCACTGGAAGGTGTTGCTGTGTTGGCTTTCAAAAAGATCTTCGAAATCATGTAAATTTCCCATATTAGCTGATTTCAGGTATTCACATATCTCCACGTCCACAGTAATTGCTTGGTCGTCATGTTGATTCTCATCTTCAGGAAATGCAAAGAAGTCATTTTCATGGTCTCTGCTTTCAGGAGACTGCAGTGGCCCTTTCTGTGGTATCTCAATGGTGAGAGCACGACACTGTGCTGCCAGAATCATCTTGATGTTGTCTTTTCTTGTTTCATCCCTCAGCCACCGCAGCTTGAATTTTGGCAGGGTTACCGCAGCAATCAAAGCTTCATCGCTGTCAAGGATGGAGCTAAAGCGTGTCTTGATAGCCTGCAAGAGAATTTTAGATGAGTTACACAGTTAATACTCTAATAGACATTAATTCATAACAGAATAATACAATTTATGTCAGGAAAATTTTTGAATTAAGAACTAAAATAAAAAAAAGTAGAAATAAACGTAAAGGTTGTATCAGAACTGCTTGATAGCTATATTGAACTCATTTCATAGTTGATGAACTACACTATTATACTGAACCAAACGAAATAAACGCTGAACTGATTTGAACTGTCTAATAATTACTATTTACCTTTTTTCTTTTTAGAGCTGCTTTACAGCTAAACTGAATTCTGTTATTATTGCATTATTCAGCTAAATTGCATTATTGAATCATTGTTTTCCTTGTATCCATGTAAATCTGCTTTGAAACAATCTATATTGTATAAAGTGCTATAAAAATACAGAAAAACTCCATCAGGTGACCAAATGGAGAAAAAAAAAAAACATTGGGAGAACCCAGGCTTAGTTGGGGGCCAGTTTTTCTCTGGCATTTATGAACTAGAGGCCAGATTTAACTGTAAAATTAAAATATTATATGAATGCCTGGTTGAAGAGATGTGTCTTTAATCTAGTTTTAAACTAGATTATTAAATAATAATAATAATAAGACCATATTGAACAGAATTACCTGAACTATGAGGTCTGGGAGGTCAGCCATCATATGAGAGAGGTCTTCTTTCAGTGCCAAGATTTTGGTCATCAGGATTTCAAGGGTAGGTTGAAGGATGCCATAGAAACATTCATCTTCACCTTGAAGTATATCCAGTGCCATACAGACAGGCTTCAGAACCTTGCAATATTCTTTAAGGAACTGATACTCTCTCTCCGTAATGCATCTGATGTCCAGGCGAGTGCAAAGTTGATTGAGGTCAACTAAGTGCATGTCTGTGACTCTGCTAAGAGCATCATAAAACGAGTTCCACCTTGTAGATGAAGGGACCAGCAACTTTCTTTTGCTAAATTCTTCCAGGCTCTCTGATGCCACAGTCGATCGACTAACTTTAGACCACAAAGCTGAACATTTTCCAGTTGCACTTCTGTACAGTGCTTTGCAATCTGCCTTCGCCGTCAAAAATTTAACTATGTTCGTTTGTGCATATAAGGTTAAGGGTATGCGATGCACACCGGTGATGTGGAGGGAGAACGTACCGTTCGCTGGACTCAACGTCATCTCGTAAAACTGCGTGCAAGTCCGTAAAACTGACCTCGTCTTCATCATTCTCTGTTTCGTTATCATCTTCAGCTTGAAACATTCTAAATGCCTTAACGAAGTTCGAGCCATTGTCAGTGACCGTGGCAGTTATCTTACCACAAAGAGCAAATGAGCTGTGAATTTGCTCTAACTCTGCTGCGATGGTATCGTACGTGTGTCTCCCACGAAATCGTCTGCAGGCGATTGCAGCTTTTTTACGATGCAGAGAGCGGGATCTATCCAGTGTACTGTAATGCCAAGAAAACTTTTATTCTGAGCAGTCCATAGATCTGCAGTGGTTGAAACATATTCCAAATCGGCAAAAGACTTCTTTAGTTCGGTCTCCATTTCCATATATGCATTGTCCAAAAAACTTGCAAAAGTTTTACGATCGGGCAGCACGGCTCCCGGCTTTTTCCCTGTCACAGGGATTTTGCTGACGATATTTCTAAAAGTGGGCGCCTCCACAGTAGACAGCGGCTGCATCTCTCCTCAACAATAAAAGCAGCAACCAATTTGTTGAGTTCAGTGGAACTAATTGTTTTAGCTGGTGATGATGAACTGAAATCAAGCTTTTGTTGTTTAGCTTGAGGCGGGGATGCAGGTATCATTCGCCGGCGCTCTCTCTTCCAACTCTGCAGTGCTGTGCTTTGCGTGCAGATGTTTTTTAAATTTGATGTGGTGTTTTTTGTTTTTGGTGTGTGTGTGTATGTGTACTGTCACTTTAAGAGCTGCATGGATCCAATAGGTGGTTTGCAGTCACGTGATTGTGTTGACGCGCGGAATGCAGATGGGGGGCAAGGAGTGAAGAGCGCAATGGACGCTATTACAAGAGAAATATATCAACAGAAAATTGAGACATATGTTGGACGTGATCCTTACGTTATGAAGAGGACCGATTTTCAACTGAATTGAGAGATTTGCCTGCCATCGAGGCTGTAGATATCGGCAACTAATGGCGCTTTTCCACTGCATAGTACGGTTCGGTACGGCTCACTTGTGGTGCTTTTCCACTGCATGGTACGGTACAGTACGGTTCGCTTCAGGTCGCTTTAAATGGTACCTGGTCTGTTGAGGTTCCAAGCGTACCGTACCGGTACTAAAATGTGACGTGAAACACTGCAGATCACTGATTGGTCAGACAGAATCGTCATTCCCTGTGTCACTACTAGCGTCATTGGATTTGCGACACGAGACACTTTTTTAGCAGTATTTTTGTTTTGCTGCAATCAGCCTCATTTTAAACACATTTTTCCGTCTAGCAGTTAAAAACAACCACATACCGAGAATCAGGAACACCATCCCCTCGATAGTCTCCATTGTTCCTGTGTTGTGGGTTTGAAAATGTGGCGCATTTAAGATGATGTCATGGCAGTAGAGGCGCGCGCAAATAACGATCAGTCCCACACACTTTGAAGGGGTACTACTGCAGTGGAAACGCAAAGCGATCCGAACTGTTCCGCGCTGAGTCGAAGCGTACTGAGCCGAACCGTACCGTACTATGCAGTGGAAAAGCGCCATAACTCGTCTTACAGACATACTTTGACTTTACGAAGTTCGGAAACTAGTCTGGTACGTTTCACAAACAGCCACTTAAGTGTATTTAAATACCTGAATAATGTAATTATAAGCCACATAAATAATGTATTATCTCACATTTGATGAAGTGATCACTGCGCACACACACACACACACACTCACTGGCATTTTCCCATTTGGCTTTTCCCGACCGCAGACGAGGGTTTGCAAAGCATTTTTCCCGGTGTTTTTCTGTCAATTTCTTGTATTTTCCCCCCTTATGAACAACAACTTTGGCCACACGATAAAAACTCCTTGTGGTTTGATCGATCTGAGCAACCGTAAACGACGCCAAACATAGGCATTTTGAGTGTGTTATAGTGCTTCCTAAATATAGAAAATCACTTCCTGCCCTCCATCTGCGTTTCGCGCCATGGCAACACAGTGGCGTGACGTCACGTGAAAACAAGCTATATACTGTTACACATGTGTGCAGCACACAAAACAGTGTGCAAGTCATCTCGTGCTTGAAGGGTTTAAAGAGCCCCTATCATAGCATTTGAAATGTTCCTATTTTTGTTTTAGGAGTTCCCAAAAACAGTTTAACATGCATGCAAGGATAAACACTTATTTGTCGTATAATATGCATTTATTTTTAACTGATTTGCTCACAGACTCCCAAATGATTCGTGCAACGACTCGTTTTTCCAAACCACTCTAGCGTGACACTAATCGGCGGTGATTGGTCAGATGACAGACCCATAAACATATTGATAAAGCACTACAGTACTACAAGACGCTCTATTCTTTGACAACTCCAATAACAGCGACAAACATTTCACATATTTAAAAAAAATTGACATTGGAGACCTAGAAGCTGCGCTGAACGTAACTTACACACGCGCCCGCACACACACACACACACACACACACATACTGCCTCGCGCTCTGACGCAACAAAACCGTTCAAAACCCATAAAAGCAACAATTATTAATTATACTTACAGGTTGTGATTCGGAGGAGGAAGCTGATCCATATACACTGGGTAAGTAAGTTACTGAGCCCTCCTTCAGGAACAACCGCTTGTGAATGCACATTTGAATTCATTTATGTTTTTGAACTAACATTATTTGTCAATAAAATGATGAGAACACAATCGGGCTATAGTGTTGATATGAACTCTAACCACCGATTCTTCACATGCTCGTCCCTGGTAAATGAAAACAAAGTGGCTGAACTATCTCTGCATAGTAGAACACAGCGTCTTCTCGACATGATGCTATGATGAAGTGTTTGAGTGTGTAGACTTCGAGTTTACACTTCCGTCTGCGCGCGCAGTAACTGGGCGTGGCCAGTATGTATCTACGTCACGATGTAACAGCTAATGACTCGTTTCACACACACACACACACACACACACACACGCACACACACACACAACACACACACACACACACACACACTTGCACTCCCAAACGTTCAATTTTACAGAAAACAGCTAATAAACAGCTAATAAAAACCAAAATAAACAGCTCCCTACAGAAGCTGATTATTTGGATCTATGTTTATCCCACATCATAAACCCATATTGATAGGAAACTTGTGAAAAAATTCACACTCCCAAAGCAGAGAATCACTGTAACTGTACCCTTTTTTTCCTTTCCATGCCAAGCAAAAAAAATGCAGCATTTTAAATATTTTCATTTTGAATAAATGCAGGATTGTTTTATTTGAGTTCATTTGGTCAAAAACACATGACAGGTAACATTACACACTGTTTAAGTAAATACAGGCGTATCGATTATAAGAGTCTTCTTAAAAAAAAAATAGTATATGCAGCATTTGTGTTTAATGATAGAAATAATAGACTGTATATATGTTTCAGCTTAAAAATGAGTGACAGCGGCTGGACGTCCGATTACGGTTACACATCAGTAAGTATCTGTTATGGACAGAGATTATTGTGTGATGTGCATTTGGACAGATGTTTTATTGTGTTATTTTGCAGGACAGTGAGCATATACCTCTTCGGCAGAGGAGAACAGAGGAGCAGGCAATATTCGTCGTCCTCTTCCTCCTCCTACTCCTCCACCTCCACCGACAGCCCAAATATGCCCCGCCATCTGCCACGCCGTCCACCCCCGACCCCTCCACAACCACAACAGGAGGATGGAGACGCCCCACTCCCTCCACAACAGGAGGATGGAGACGAGGTAATGGACATGCAGGTATTCAATGTGTCAAACTCCGTTGCAATTGTGTAAACTTCTCATTTGATTTTTATTTCTCTACAGTATTTAGCCGACAATGAAGAAGAGGAGGACTTATAATTTATTTTAAATAAATATTTGTAAATAGCATTATGGTCTACTCTTCTCATTTTTTGAAATATACTGTATTTCCAAATCTGTCGAGGTTTTTCAGAGATAAAAAAAATTTGATATGTATTCAAAACAACAGAATAAGCTCTAATCCCTAACTGTAAAACTGTGTGACGTGTTTTTGAGCATGTGATGAGCAGTGTTGCCAGATCTCGCGAGACAAATAAGCAACCAGGCCGGTGAAAACAAGCCCAAAACAAGCGACTTTTTCTCATAGACCGTAAAAGAGCTATTTTAGAGCTTTTTTTTTAAAGAAAAGAGCCCCTCTAGGTTTCGGGAAGAGAAAAATAAACTGTGTGCATGGTTTTACAATCCGTGGGGATGGATGGTTTTAAACTGCATAAAGATTGTCAATTTACATCCACGTGGACAGATTGGTAAACTGCGCGCAGTTTTTGCTGTGCACACGGTAGCCTATAGCTTGGCTGTCCATCCAGTGTTAGTACTGAGCCCAAATACAATATTACTGAAAACTCATTTTTGAGATATCAACCGAAAATTTGGAACACAACTTCTTCAGATTTTTGACTTAAATTTTAAAGTAAAATATATTTTATATTATATAAAATATGAAAAATTATATTTTTACATTGTTCATTTTTATAAACTCAAACTTGTAACTTTTTTTCTGTTTCACTTTCATAGTTTCATAATACTTCACTTCAACAATAAATATGGCAAATGTCTTTTTTAAAACAAGATCAAATAGTTTGATGATTATGATATGATCGTCATGTCTTTGCGAAAAAAGGGGGAGTGACAGTTAAAGGGTTAAACTATAATATCTCTATAATATCTACAAGAAATAATAAATATATAAAAACTCACCTACGGTCCAGTCACTATCAGTCACTCACGACTGGCACGTTATTTTTATTTAAATGTCACTCACTGACGTTTTTCTAACCTGAAAAAAAAAAAACCCTGATTGCCCAGCTTTGCCTCTGATTGGCTAGGACTCGTTGCCACTGGGTTCAAGGGTCAATATTACTACTGTCAAGGGTGGGAAAAAAACTCTGTGAATGGGGGAAGGGAGAGAGGGAAAAGACAAACTCCTACGTTTAAATAACATATAGAAAATATCTGCTTGGCAATAAGCTGGGAACAAGCCCAAATAAGCAATTACACTTTAGAAAAAAGCCCAAAAAAACGCGACCCGCGACTTTGTAAGAGACTTCACAGAAAAACAAGCCCAAAGTCGCTTAAAATAAGCGAACTTGGCAACACTGGTGATGAGTCTGTGCATATATATTTAAATGGCAGTGTGTTCCTTGTGAAAACAAAAAAGTTAATAAAATGTGTAAACAACATGCAGTGTATTTGTGTCACATTTTATGACACAAGACTGGGAACTGTGTATGAACTATCAATGTTTTATTTGTCAACTGTGAGCTCGCGAATGAACTAATGAACTAAACAGTTTTCAACTTTGATTTTCCTATTAAAATGAATGCATCTCAGTCAGTGTTTATGCTACAGACAAGTTTTGCACATCTATTGAAAGCTTGAGACCTGCACTTTAATGTGTTTGTATTCAATTTTCTGTATCTTGTTCCGGGAGTTAAAAATACAGACTAAAGTTGAGGTTGGCACCGGTGAACTCATCCCAGGCCTTTGTCGTCACTGTCTCTGCTGTTCTAAAATGTCTGTATTTAACTCAAATCTCAAGCTTTCTTTCTGATTTTTGCATCAAATTAATCAGTGAGTACTACACTTATTAGTGTTAACACTAATTATGCTGTTTTTTGGTCAGAGAGGGCAAGAGACCGGCTCCAACTGTGCTGTCAATGTCATCTTCCGCCTGTAATTTCACACCAAAATGTCTTTTATTCTGCCAATTCATGAGATGGTGTCATGTATTTTACTTCAAAATAAAGCTGAGTATGTGTCCTTTCATAATCCAACACTTATTTGGCTTTATCATGTTCATAGAGTGAATGAGACCTCATCAGGTTAGTTGACCTACAATTTTGCAGTGGTGAAAATCTGGCAGCAGTTTACCTGTTTTCAACTTTGATTACTTTATTAAAATGAATGCATCTCAGTCAGTGTTTATGCTACAGACAAGTTTTGCACATGTATTGAAAGATGTGTTTGCATTCAATTTTCTGTATCTTGTTCAGGGAGTTGATAATACAGACTAAAGTTGAGGTTGGCACCGTTGAATCCCAGGCCTTTGTCGTCACTGTCTCTGCTGTGCTAAAATGTCTGTATTTAACTCAGATTTATTTGTGCTACTCAATCTGTGTTTACAGCGTGTCCTTGGTAAGCATCTATTTACACTTTTTGTGAGAGTAGTTTGTGTCAAGTATGGGCAATTAGGGTAATATCATAGAACATGTCACCACAATGGTTAATGCTTCTCATGATTTGTTTTTGTAGAACATTTTGGTCAGCATTCATTGTCTGGGCCAGGCAAACAAAACAGACGAGGGTCCAAGGAAAAAAGGGTAATCCAAGAAAACAATGCTCAGCACCTGGATGGACAAGCAGGCAGGCTAATCGAATGGCAAGGTATTTATTTCTAGCACATCTCATACACAATAGTAATGCAAGGTGCTTTACATATATTTTCTGGTAATGAATGAAAGTCATTTTAAAGGGGTGATGAACTGAGAAATCAAATTTTCCTTGAGCTTTTGACATCTAAGAGGTCATCATATTATAATAATATCCTGTTAGTTTCAGAACTGAAAACATCCTTGTTAGTCCAATAAAAGCTTTTATTGACACAGCCTCTGAAAACGACTCGTTTTTAAAAGTGGGGAACTATGACATCAAAGAGGATAAAACACCACCCCCGCAGAAGATCAACGCCTGCTTCACCACGGCCGGTTTAGCCCCGCCCACCGATTCACCCATTACACACATAGCTAAGTAACATACATGTACATGCTGACCTCGTGATGACACTGGATCGAGCTACCGAGCAATACAGAATATTGTGCTGTGCAAGACAGTCGCTGCATAAGCTTCCTGTGGATTCCAATAGGACTGCATGGATAAACTTTATTTTTAATGACGTTCCAGCTGATGAGGTAAAACATCGTCGTCTGTTCGCTTCATTTCACTGAGGATTGTTTTGTAAACAAAACTGGATTTGCAGACCGATTAAGAGTAAAGAACGGTGCTGTGCCGTCTATATTGGATCTGACAGGAATTGTGCAACACACGGACTCTGGGTCGAACATGTATGGGCGAATCCGGTTGCCATTTTACAACATAGGACGTTTTCCCCCATGTGCACCGCCGACGGGTGAGTGAAACTCATTATAATATGCAAAACTGTTCTCCACTCGCAGCAGTGGGTGTTTACTTCCAAGTCTTCAGTGCGACACGCCCATAAAAACCGACCGTTTTTTAGGTAGGCTCACAACCTGGGTACAAAATAGCATATTACTTGTTCATTTTGATGTTTTTGAATGCAAAAACCAAGCGAATGTTATAAGTTGACCTCAGACAACAATATAATACAATTTAAAAAGCCAGTTCATGACCCCTTTAACAGAAGATTCAAAGGAAATGTGGTTTGGTTCTCATTCATAAACTGTGTGTTGGTCACATGTTAATTTATTCTTGCAGATTTTAATGTGCAATGTATGAGGTCGGCTCGGTGTAACGTAACAAACGCTTCATGAGATGGGCTGGCTTTAACAAGCATGTCATTCTCTCTCTTTAAGGTTCATGAATAGGGTGACCACCCGTATCGCGTGCACGCACAGCGTTTGAAGCCCAATTCATGAGTCCCGCAAATTGAGACCGTGTCACGCATAATCAATGCTTGCTCAAAAAAAGAAAAGTCGGTCAGTCTATATCCTCGAGACCCAGGCAGCCAAACGTTGTGCCTGAACAGGTTCACGTTCATGAACTCGTTCATATTTTGGGTGAACTAAATGTATTGTTTTACTGCCTGTGCTGATGATTGTTCATTCTGGTGTTTGTGAACGCACGCTCTCGCAGTTTAACTTCGTTCCATGGGGTGCCAGATTTCTATAGAGCCTTCCAGGCGAAAACCCGGCTAAAACTCACCGTAAACAGGGCTTAATATGTAGTGAAAAAACACCCAATCTTGCAACACAAGCCACCAGTCTCGCACCGCGGCCGCCGTCGACAAAGGCGTCGTATGATCATTTAAACGGATTTTATAACGAGGTTGGTGGAGATGGGGAAAATCTAGCATTTCTGTGCAAACTTTGAACTGAACTAGTTCATTTTAAAATGTGTGAACTGAACTTTGAACTAGTTCAGAAAGTGAGAACTTCCCCAACACAGGTTGCCACTCCCACGTGACCTGCTGACTAGGTTGATGTCAACTTTTTCATTGTTGTCATGACAGCGCACCTTCTTGTTCCGTGAACCTCAGAGTTCTGAGTTTAGACTTTTTTTCGACTTTTTTAAAAACTATTCCTGTGGTGTTGAGCAACTATAATTCCTGTTAATCCTATAATTTTATATTTTTATTTATTTAAAGTGAATTAATTGTAATGAAAAATAAATTAAATTAAATAGCTAAAGTAAATCGTAAGTGGAAGTGCATCTGTCAATTCATTGAATGTTCAAAATATTCATTTTATTTAGAAAAAAATACACATTGGTTGGCCTATTCATGAGTAATATCAGCAATTACACATGTTTAGGGAATAGGGAACATTATTAATGTATGTGCTAAGGTATGTGCTTTTTTTTTTTTTTTTTTTTTTGAACAATTATTCATGTACAAACAGTAAGGCAATAGTAACAATTCTAGATATGGGTAAACCACTATCAGAGTCTGCCCGTGGGGTGGGGGCACCGCCGCGCCAAGCAGTGTCCCACATTGTCCCTCAGAAACATACCCCTTGTCCCCCCTTGGGCTTATTAGCAGGTGGTCACCCTATTCATGAAGTACACCTTTACTTGCACCAGCCTCCACATCAAGGGCAAAAGGTCTCTTTGGTGATTGTAGAGACTTCGTCCCTCCTGCCAAGGGGATCGCTGCTGCCTACATGTCTGTGATCCTTTGGTGCTCCCAGAACTGGGTGGGCCTCGAAAGAGACCTGTGTTTTTCGTCATTACCGTGATGGCTGATTCTCATGCTCCAAATGCAAATGCTGTTTTCGGGTTTTTAAATATTGATTTTGTGTTATGTAATTTATTTATTTTTTTAAAGCACTATTTAAAGTGCTTTTGTGTTTTTATTTAAACCTCTGGTGGTTTCCTAGTGTTTAAATGGTGCTTTAGTGTTTTTAAATATATTGATTGTTTTTTTATATAACGCTCTGGGTTTTTAGTGTTTTAAAATGGTGCTTTCATGTTTGTGTATAGTTCTTTCGTGTTCCTAAAATAAAGTTTTACTGCATTTCTGAGCGTTTTTTTTCTTGTCTTTTGGTTTTTTGGATTGTATGCTTTGTTCACTGGATTACCCTCTCGTCTGACCCTTGCCTGTTTTGTTTGCCTGATAATTTGGACTGCCTTACAGTGTCTGACTTTTGCCTGTGACTTGGATTGGATTACTTGGATGTCCCTGATCTCATTTGGATTTACAATGAGGTAAGTGAAGCATTTTGATTAGTCTAATCATAAAGCATTTTAACTACTCCATCACAAGTCAGAATTTCAATGTGTTTTTTTTCTTTTATAAAGTAAGTTTCTTAAATTTATATTTTTATTTGATTACACCGTTTAACTGACAGTTTAAAATATCTTCAATGCAGAGACAGATGTGCAGACTTGTAGATGTGTAAAGAACATGTTTAACCAGTTATTCTACAGCTTTTGTAAACTGTTAAACATTCTTTTGTTTGTTAGCAAAGTCAAGTCAACTGTTCGTTTTCCGTCGAGCAGACAATCAACTTCTCAAAGGGAAGGTATGTTTCTGCTCAACCTATTTTGCTATTTTTGTTTTGTATCTGAACAATTATATTTACTAGCCAAATAATGTATGTTTTGGCAATCTCATTTCAAAATAAAAGTGTTTAATAGTTGTTGTTTGGAAATTTGCTGTTTAAATCAAGGGCCAGCCCTACCTAGACTTTAAGATTGTTAGTTTTGGCTGTCCATGTTAAAGCAAGGCATTGCACTGTATAAAAGTTTATTATGCTGGTTAATTTTGTGCGCTTTTCTTTCAGCTGTGCACAGTGGGGTTGGATTATCGGTGATAGCTACGTGCGACGCGGGGCCAACAGCGACCATGGGGACCAATCTTGGTCTTCATTCCCAGGTCCAGTGGTTTGGCAGGGGTTGCTTGTGTTGGAGAGACCTTCTTTCCTTCTTCAAACAGTGCCTTAAAGGACGAACCCTTCCGAATGTGCTGGTCATTCACTGTGGAGGGAATGATCTTGGCCGTGTGATGAGCGTGCTTATGAAGGATCTGCGTGAAATTAACGTGAGGTTTCCTCAGATGAAAATTGTGTTTTCATCCATAAATCAAAGACGCCACTGGAGGCATGCCCCCCCCCTGTAAAGGTTGAGAAAATGCGCAAGTTTGTGAACAACATCATGGCAAAGTTCGTGCCCTGTGTCAACGGCTGTATTGTACTCCATGGACAAATTATGTACAGTAAGCCTGAGATGTTTTTGAGGGACAAAGTTCACTTAAGCCCTCACGGGAATGATGTGTTTTTAAATGAAATTAGAAATTGTCTCAGAGTAAATAACATGCGAGTTTTATTTTTTTGCTCCAGTGTGAATACACTGTTTTATTTCTTTTAATTATTAAAGGTGATCTGCTAGTGACTTGTTGACAGTTTAAAGTATTTTCAAACAAAACGGAGGCTCGATAGACCCACCCTTCCTCATCTGTGCACTGACCTTATACTGTCTATGGCACTGACACCCCCAGGGCCTTGTCAGTTATTGGCTGGAACAGTTTGTTACGTTTTCTTAAGCATTTTGAATTGTGTCAAACGTCTTTAATTCAGCCAAATTATCAATTTAAACAGCATGTACTGCACTTATTAGTGGTAACACTGAATATGCTGTGTCAGAGAGGGGAAGAGACCGCCTCAAACTGTGCTGTGTGTTATTTTCTGCCGATAATTTCAAGTTTCTCACACCAAAATGTCTTTTATTCAGCCAATTCATGAGATGGTGTCATGTATTTTACTTCAAAATAAAGCTGAGTATGTGTCCTTTCATAATTAAACACTTATCTGGCTTTATCATGTTCATAGAGGGAATGAGACCTCATCAGGTTAGTTGACCTCTTTGCCGTGGTGAAAATCTGGGAGCAGTTTCCCTGTTTTCAACTTTGATTATTTTATTAAAATGAATGCATCTCAGTCAGTGTTTATGCTACAGACATGTTTTACACAGTTAAAGTTCTCCTTTAACACTACAGGCTAAAGTTCAGGACAGCACCATTGAGCTCACCCGAGGCCTGTGTCCTCACTGTGTCTGCTGTTCTAAAATGTCTGTATTTAACTTAAATCTCGAGCGTTTTTTCTGCTTTTTGCATCAAATTAAACAGTGAGTACTGCACTTATTAGTGCTAACACTGATTATGCTGTATCTTGGTCAGAGAGGGGAAGAGACTGTGTTGCGCATGTCACTTGCAGCCTGTAATGTCACCTGTTGCATCGCAAAATGTCTTTAATTCAGTCTAACTTTGAGCTGTTGACATGTTTGGCTTCAAAATAAAGCTCAGAACGAGCACTTTTCTAGTGTACTGATGATTTGACTGCTTCATGTTCCTAGCGTGAATGGGAGGTCGTTGATTTGGCCTTGTTGTGGTGAACATCTGGGAGCACTTTTCCAGTTTTCAACTTTGAATCTTCTGTTAAAATGAATGTCTTTCAGTCAATTTTTATGTTTTGCACAGCTTTTAAAGCCTAAAATGTGTAGTTTAATGTGTGCCTAATACATTTTCTGTATCTCGATTAGGGAGAATAATTAAATTGGACAATTGTTCATTAAAACAATGTCTAATCAGACTGTGCCTTACATCATTGGAAAGCTCATGTAAAGTGTATCATCTGCAGTTTCCAAATACATGAATGACTTTAGGGTCATATCTTGTTCATCAAGTGAAAGAGAACAGGTACAGTTGTCGTGAATCCAGGGAATGTCTAATCAGAGCGATCCTTATATTATTGGAAAGCTCATGTTTTGCCCTTTCACATGAGCCCAAGCTGACTATTGTACATTGTTACTGGCCCGAGAGAACGGTCAAATTGCCGTTGATTTAGGCCTCTCTGCTGGGTGGTGAAAGCACAAAAATGGCTGTACGAATTTGTTCATTGTGAAGGCAATGTCCTATCAGAATGAGTCTTGCATCATTGTAAAGGTTGTGTTTTGCATTTTCACATGAGTCCGAGCTCACTATTTCATGTTGTTCCAGGCCCGAGAAAACAGGGATCAAATAGGTGTCGATTTAGGCCTTTCTGCTGGATGGTGAAGGCACAAAAATGGCTGTACGAATTTCTTTATTGTTCATTGAGGCAAAGTCCCACCAGATTGAGCCTCACATCATTGTAAAGCTCATGTTTTGTCATTTTACTTGAGGCCAAGCTCTCTTTGATGTGTTGTTCGAGGCCCGAGATAAAATGGGGTCACGTCGGCCACCATTAAGGGCACAAAACGCACAAAAACGCTGCTCTTATGGACAGTGTACATGTACACATACAAATCTTTATGTAATCATAAAGTTCATGTTATGCTGCTCGTAACGAGCCCAAGCATGTAGCTGTGTTTCGTCCGCCGAGCGCGAAATCCCCCTTCAAACACGAACCGTCCTCACGTACCGATCAGTCCCTCTCGAAGAGAGTCAGGCCAAAACCGTGAAAACGTTCGTAAAAATCGACCCGAACGTCGAAACCAAAGGCACAGATGTTCTCTGTAGAGCGGGCCGGACGCTCCAATGCCAGACTCAGTGGGATCTGGCACTCTCACGCGTTTCTACAAATCTCAGAGAGTGCTCGCTCAGCTCACGGAGCGGTTTCCAATACGGTGAGGGGCCGCGCATAATTGTGAGCCTCGCACGCCTGGATAGTACGGGGCGTGAGACCAATGAATCAGGTGGCGTTTCACCATTCGAACACACCCACACTCTCTCAGGCCGCGTGCCACTCTGCTGGGGAGGTACCGATCGGTTCTTTTTTAGGCTTCACTCTGAAAAATTCGTTCCATGCAAAAAAAAAAAAAAATGATTGGCATCATCTCGATCCCACCAAGACGGACGCAACGATGTATTAATCGCAGATGATGTTGACTTTATTTCACAAACTAACACCGTTTCTTTTCAGTTCAGTCCATTAACAGTACAGCAACAAACGAGTATTTGCTCGAAGCTGAACATTGTACATGTTGTAAAAGATCAAAGCAATCCAGATGAGATTGTTGAAGGCTACGTTCACACTGCAGGCTGAAACGACCTAATTCCGATTTTTTTGATCCATGCGACCTGTATCTGATTTTTTCATGACAGTCTGAACGACAGATCCGATCTTTTCAAATGCGACCCAGGCCACTTGGGTATGTGGTCCAAATCCGATATGTATCCGATCTTTTGAAATGCGACTTCAATCTGAACGGTCAGGTCACATATATCCGACCCACACGTCATTGCACGCACCTGTAGCTAGCCAATACACGCTAACTCCAACGCGTTTCTGCACTGTTATGGGCCGCTGCAGACGTGTCTCTTCCCCAGTGTTGTGCCTGAACGCGTTCAATGAACGATAGTGCATGAACGCCTTCATATACTGTATTACTGCCTGATGAACATTACTGTGAACACGTTCATTCTGGTGTCTGTGAACGTGCGCTCTCTGTCAGTTTAACTTCGTACAGTAGGGTGCCAGATTTCTATAGAGCCTTCCAGGCGAAAACCTGGCGAAAACACATGTAAACATGCCTTAAAATGTAGCGAAAAAACACCCAATCTGGCAACACCAGCCACCAGTGTCGCACCGCGGCCGCCGGTGACAAAGCAAGGAGCGCCGAGGACGCGCACTATCAATTAAACGACGAGGTCGGTGAGGATCGGAAAAATCTTACATCTATGTGCAAACTTTGCCCGTCGATAAAATAATTGTTGTCTGTGTTTGTATATGGGCTGTGGCCCGCGTTCCCGCGTTTTGATAGTTTTTTTTTATTTTCACATAGCTGCATAGACTTAAAATACTCCATCATTAATGGTTATATAAATAATTCAATACATGATTATAAACTATAGAGGGTCTTCTTTTTAGTGTACACTCTTTTTGTTTTGTTTTTTTTCAAGTCGATAATGTTCTGGGAGGCCATTGTTGCTATTGTAACGAACTACACTTTTACATGCCTCTGATTGACAGATAAATCATGCAATCTTATTTTCTGTTGTTGAGGTTTTTTCAGCTTTGTACAATATTTGCTTCATACATTTACTGTAGTTCAATTGTATTGTTAAAGAGAGCAAGTTTTACCATTTAATTGAGCTGTGTATGAGTTTTAGACACATTGTTGTAGTGATTCTAGCAAAGTTCAATAATTTATATTTATTCACCTCAAATAAGAGTAAATTTACCATATTTTAATTATACTAAAGAAAGTAGAAAAAAAGAAAAATCTACGTGCTGTAACGAAAATATTTGTAATGTTACTTTCCTCCTCTGATAAACACAACAATATATATCCCATTTCAATATTGTTACGGTATGATGTTTGAATTAGGGATGTAAAAATGTTGTCAAAATAAGGTGTTATTTCTCTCTCTCACCCCCTTGTCAAAACTGACAATTTAGAAATAGGCCTATAATTATTTATGTTTCCAGGATCACCACCTTTGTGAAGGGGGAGCACATTGGCAGATTTCCAAATGGCCGGTACTTGATTCGTAGCTAAAAAAAGGTTAATTAAATGTGCAACTGGGTTGGCTATCAAATCTGCAGCCATTTAAAAAAGTAAGTAAAAGTAAGGCTTCAATTTGTCTAAACCTGATGATTTTTTTTTTTTTCAGATATAGACCCTTCAAGGCCTTCCTTACTTCTGATACAGTTTTTGTCTTGAAATAAAATGGTTGTGCTGACAGTAACTGATCAACAAGACAACCAATGGGAGAGCTGGAAATTGGATTATGTAGTGTTACATAAAGGGAGGTAGCAGCAATAAATTATTGAAACCATTGAGATGAGAAGTCCATTTTTACAGTGGATAAATTACATAAACACTGAAATTTCAACTAGTCAGACTCAAGATTTGACTTTCTAGGCTGAGCCCAGGCTTGGTTTCGCTCTTGAAGAAGGTCAGACAATTCATTATTAAACATTATTTCGCCCTTTTACTCTGTGTTTATGCTTCTTTACCAGGCCTGTAAAACCATCATAAAAAATGTCCAAGCATTCTCATTAATGAGGCTAATTCTTCCCCAATCAAAATCATACAGATCAAGTAGAAAACCTTGCAATGAGACCTGATTCATTACCTTCTTAAAGATTATGAGTGGGCTTGTTTTAGGATTTTATTTGTTCCTTACTGATGCTATAAGAACATGATCGCTAATGTCATTTGAAAAAACAGAGGCACAACAGTGGTAGAGTATTTATGAGGAGCATTTGTAAGAATAAGATAAATAATGGAATATTTTTGGTTTGGTCTAGTGTAGCTATTCACAATCTGAGAAAGATTAAAAGAATCACAAAATGATCAGACATTGGCAAAAGCCAATTCCAGTTAAGATCTCCTAAAAAAACAAATTCATTATAATTTAAACTTATTAATAACTCCCTCAATGTAAAAAGAGTGCCACCATCAGCTGAAGGGCTGAACAACCAACAAGTGTGATGTGAAGACTCTTAGAAACTTCTAGTCAAGGGCCAACAATTCAAAATGTCTGCTTATTGACTGAGACAATCAGATTCACAACAAATGACTTTTTTTTCCACATATATTGCAACACCTCCACCCTTTTTATTCGGTCTGTTCTGAATAAGTTGAACCCATCTACAGACACATCCTTATTAGAAATAGAGTAGCATAGAGTAGCATAAACATAAGCATTGGTTTTAAGTGAACCACATCTATTTTGCCAACCAGACTATGAACATTCAAATGACTATCCTAATTAATGATCTTGCATCACCACATCTTAAACAATGTTTGAGTTTCTGTAAGGACATTTCTAGGAAATTCTAAGGGTGACGGTTGAGTTAAATTGAATAAAACTGTCTTTGGGACAATCAGCTTTTTTCCATTTAGAGCAACAGAAAGATGGAATTCAGGTCCTGTTCATATTAGAAAAACTACATCATTTATCATTTTAAATAAAAATCATTCTCCTTACAAAGCAAAGACACCTTTTCCACCTTTTGTTGTTAGTGTGCACAGTGTTGAAAACTTTGACTAATGAACCATTTTATGATACAGTTGAGGAGAAAGCCTCAAAGCTTCATTTCACCATAACCAGTATTTGCAGTGAAAATCAATTAAGTAAACATAAATAAATAAATTATTATATGCATACAAGCTTTTAGCTATGCCAATAATTTGACATAAAACACAGCAATTTCTCTGTCCAACTCTCTCTAAGAGCTCCTAAAGCACTCTGAGAGGCCCTTTTAAAAAGGCCAAGCCCCTCCTATTTGGATTAAACCATTTAGTAATTAAAAGTAATTAAGAAATTCAAGAAAGATAAAAAAAAATAGGATTTAACAGTAACAGAGAGGTAAACTGTTATAATAATTAAAAATACATAAACATTTGAATTAAAACAAAATCTATTAATTAATAATGTTCAATAATGTTCAACCTAGAATTAAATAGATCACCAATCTCCCCCTCATACATGAGAACAATGGACTGTGCCTTCTATTGGCGGGAATGAGATAGTTATTATTTCCTTTATTTTAACCAGGAAAGTCACATTGAGATATTACTATCTCTTCTTCCAGAGAGACCTGGTCAAGACGGCAGCACAAGAAGTTTCATACACAAAATCACAAAATCACAATTTACACATCACAAACAACATGGATAAAAACGAGTTAAGAAAAACAATTGCACTTATCCTTTAAAACATTGGGCAGGAGACGTTTAAAGGAGGTCAGAGTTGGGAGTGCATCTAGATTCAGTACATTTTGTAAATCATTCCAACTCCAAGGGGCGTAAAAAGAAAAAGCACTTTTACCAAATTCTGACCGAGCCCTTGGGACTTTTAACCGGAGATGAGAGCCAGACCTAGTTTGGTAGGTATTTGTGTGATAAATTAAAAGATTTGATATGTATGAAGGTAACTTACCTAAAAGTGCTTTTACAATAAATAAGTGCATGTGTAGTTTTCTCCTTTGATTTAAAGATGACCAAGCTAAAGAATCATAAAGAATACAATGATGTGTCCGTGACTCTGCACCAGAAACAAAGCGTAAAGCAGCATGGTACACAGAATCTAATTTTCTGAGTAGAGTAGTGGCTGCATGCATATATAAAAGATCACCATAATCAATGATGGATAAAAAAGCACTCTCTACTAATTTCTTTCGGGCCTCAAATGGGAAACAGTTTTTTAAGCGATAAAAGAAGCCTATTTTTGGCCTAAGCTTCTTCAACAACATTTCGATATGTACATCAAATGCTAATCTTTCATCCAACCAAATACCTAAGTATTTATAGGAACTAACTCTTTCTAGGGAAATACCATTTGAAGTTGTAATTGAAATGTCAGTTACCTTGGAGCGACCACAACTAAAAATCATATATTTGGACTTTTTTGTATTTAAAGCCAATTTTAACTGGGACAATGAGTGCTGCAGAATTTGAAAAGCGTTCTGTAGTTGATTCAAGGCTTGATTTAAAGTAGATGCTGTTGAATAAATTATTGTATCGTCTGCATACAGATGCAGTTTGGCAGACTCTATTCCTTTACCTAAGTCATTGATAAAAATAGAAAATAAAAGAGGGGCTAAAACAGATCCTTGAGGAACCCCGGTGTTGACTTGAAGGAGAGGTGAATTATAATTTTCCACAGACACGCATTGGGTGCGTTCTGAGAGGTAGTTATCAAACCAGCTTAAGGCTGCTTCACTGAGGCCTATAGACCTAAGTCTCTGTAACAATAATTTGTGATCTACAGAATCGAAAGCCTTTGATAGATCAACGAATAATGCGGCACATGACTTTTTGTTATCTAAGGAGGAGATAATATCATTAGATACTAGCATAGCTGCAGTAATGGTGCTATGTCCTGTTCTGAAACCTGACTGATAATCATGGAGAATATTATTAACTGATAGAAATTGTTTTAATTGATCGTTTATCAGTGATTCAAAAACTTTCGCTAAGACTGGCAATCTAGAAATGGGACGATAATTAGTTGGATCTAAGGGATCACCCCCCTTTAATAGTGGAGTAACCATTGCCGATTTCCACAATTTAGGTATAACATTTGAAACGAGGCTTAAGTTAAATATAGAAGCTATAGGTTTTGCTACGAGATCAGCTGCCACTTTTAGAAAATAAGGCTCAATTTGATCGAAGCCTGCCTTTTTTTGTGTGTCTAAATTCATTAGGGCATTGTGAACCTGCGCGATGGTTATGGGAGCAAAATTAAAAGAATCTGAATCTGACGGGCAGTATTGAATAGGATCGGCATTTGAGGTATTAACACCCAAATTAAAAGCAACAGACGTGGAGCCAGCTGAGGTAAAATAATTATTAAAGGTATCTGCTATAACTTCTCTGCCCTTGACTACAGTATGATTAACATTTAAATGCTCTGGAAATTTAAATAATTGATTTGGTGCTGAAGTTGACTTAATTAATTTCCAGAACTTTGTGGGATTATTTACATTTTCTTTTATGGTAGACAAATAGTAATCACGTTTTGCACTTTTGATTAATTTTGTGCATTTATTTCGTGATGCTCTGTATGTGATCCAATCTAGGGGATTGTTGGATTTCTTAGCCTTAACCCATGCAGCATTCCTCTGTTTTATGGAAGTTGAGACAGTATCTTTAAACCAAGGGTTATTTTTTCCACTTATCCTAAATCTTTTGACTGGAGAATGTTTATCACAAATTGATAAAAATATTGATTTGAAATAATCCCAAGCCAATGAAACATCAGGCATACTGGAAACTGCACCCAAGTCACTATAATAGAGATCGCGTAGAAAAGCTTGTTCATTAAAATGCTTAAAAAATCTTTTATAAATATATCGTGGTGGAAATCTAGCAATTTTACAATTTCTCACACAGACTACTGCACAGTGATCGCTAATGTCATTGCAGAAGACTCCAGATGCTGAGTATCTGTGGGGAGCATTGGTTAAAATTAAGTCCAATAAGGTAGATCTGTCCAAATCCTTATGATTCATCCGGGTTTTTGAATTAATCAGCTGAACCAAACAAAGAGAGTCACAGGTCTCCTTGAAGAGATCAGAGGATGGCGACAGCCAGTCCCAGTTGAAATCGCCAAGAATAATCAATTCATATTTAGTCCAATCATGAAAAAAGTCCGCAAGTAAAGTACATACCTCGCTTGAAGATGATGAAGGCGGGCGATAACATCCCACCACAATGATATCGGGGCCGGCAGACAGATTTAATTTGATCGCTAAAAGTTCAAAACCATTCGGTTTGCTGATTGACTGTATGCAGGAACAATTTAACGTGGATCTTACATAAATCGCAACTCCTCCTCCTTTTTTTGCACGATCAGATCTGAAGACTGTGTATGAATCGATATTGATCAAATGATTTGTAACTGAGGCATTTAACCATGTTTCAGTTATGACCATTATATCTGCGCCGGTCGTGTCAGCCCAAACTCTTAGAAAGTCCATTTTATTAATCAGACTGCGCACATTCAAATGAAAGAAACGTAATCCATGAGAGGATTTGAGATCGTTAGGCATTTGTAGTTGGGATAACGTTGGACCAGGGTTGGGGTGAACATTGCCCGATAATAGAAGCAAGATGAAAAATAGCCACGATCTCCTTGCAGGGCCTTCCATCGTCGAATCTCTACGGCAGGTAACGCTGGGCGCTGCTCCAGCTGAATATCTCCCGTTCCCGTGCGGCCACAAGCAGCGTAGTCCACGCAGAGCATCACCTGAAGAGAGTACCGATTCACGATAAATGACTCCCCAGGGAATCCGAGGCATCTGGCCATGATCACTGGGCAATACCGATGCAGTCCCGACATACAAGGGATACCATTGCGGTCGTAGACAGAGTGCAGTCACCTCAAACTCACTCTGGCCGCTTTCAGCGTTGTCATTGCCGAAAGAAACATCGATCCCCAATTTCCTCGATGTCGTGCAACAGCACAGAAAAACCAATAAGAGGGGTAAACTCATATTTGAGCGTTGGCTGGCCGCACACATCGGAAAAATATATATATATATATATATAAAAAATAAATAAATAAATATATGTATTTAAAAAGCAGCCTATATGACTCTTTGATTAAACGGTGGAGGACAAAGGAAGAAAGACAAACAAACACGTCTACACACATGCCGCCATCTTGAATTAAAAAAATGCGTGCCCCAGTGACGGGAAGTTCGGTTCTTTTCCACCAACTGGTAAAAAAAACAAAAAACGGTTCACCAGTTCTTTTACGTAATGACTTCACTTCTATCTCCAAGGTGGATAAACAATACATATACAATACATAATTAAAATAAAGTAATTTGCAATCATAAATTCACCCCATCATTCAAGTCCTCAGTTCACCCGTGTTCATGTTTTATTACCATCACGCATGCTTAGTATCTCCAGCTCATCGGTTCTCCGTATCAAATGTGTCCGAAAGAAACAGTAGCAGTGTGTGTAAGTCTGAGCTGAGAACTGCTGAAACCTGAATATACACAGTCGACAAAGCTGAAGTTGAAGTTAACCAGTCTGAGACTTTATTCAATTCAGCAGTAAGTTACATGGTTTTACTTCGAGTATACTATATTATACTATACTCAACTATATTAATACAGTATAGTAATGTACTATTTAACTATATTTACTGCTAACATAGAGGAACAATTTCAAAAACTGGTACTAAGAGCGATTGTGGGTAACGTCACTTCTGTTTGTGTTTTAGGCAAGATCCCAAACGAAACAAGTTAACTCGCCCCTCCCTCCCGTTTCATGCATCATGAAAAAACCGTTCATGCACGCGTATTTCTTAAAGCGACAAAAACACTATTTTCAGATTGACGGTCTGCCTCAATGATGTCTCATTCTGTGAACTGTAAAATGTGAACTTGGCTGCTTTGGATAACAAAGTATAATAATATAAAATCTGCAGTCGAGCCATGTTGTATCATACGACTAGTTTTGCTGGTGCTTCACTGGAAGCAGCTGTATGATAAAACGTACCAGAATCAGTCATATAGCTACAGATCTAACGTAATGGGGAAAACACAACAGCTATCTGGAATAATATTATAACTGCTTATTATTATTATTACTTATTGTTATTTTTATATCACTAAATCCTGACAATCTGATATTCGCTGGAGCTAAGTTTAGTCGAGCTTCGCTCACGTGTTTTTTAAAGAATTATATTTTCCCACGCAGCTCATATAAAAGAAGAAGTAGAAGCGACTCACCTGTCCAGAAGAAATAGTGCAACCTCGGCGTCTGATTGATAAATCTTCAATTCATTGAGTTCTCTCCACCGTTCAAAAGCCTTCCTGATTATTATTTGTTTCTTTGACAAAAAAAAAACGACCGTATTCCCTTGTCCTAAAGGCGGGCATACACTGTGCGATTTTCGTCCGATTTTGAGCCGAATTCTGACTCGTGCGACTCTTTTTCGTGTCGGACCGATTTTCAGCTTTGTCGTGCGTCGTTTGTCGTGCAGTGTTCGTGCAGTGTACAGGGAGAAACGAGAGGCGATTAACCTCTCACGATCGACAATCAGATGGTCGGATGAATTTCTGGCATGTCAGAAATTTTGGTCGCTCCTCGTGACTATATCGCACAGTTGAAGCAAAGCTACGAACCGATTGCCCTAAACTCAGTGTTTTTTCCCTCACTGCGCCTACACGAAAACAGAAGTTTAACCATTTCATCTGCAGCAAATATAAAATGAAAAGAGGGAGATCTTAAAGTTCTGTAGTTCCAACTAGCTACAAATTACTGTTGCTTACCTCCAGTTCGTGTTGCAATATGGATAATATTACCCACGTCTTCCAAGCCACCTGCGATAACGCCTGTTTTCATTGATGATTAATTATGGCAATGTTCGGCATATTATTGACTGTTAATAGTTATTTTATATGCCTATAACTCATTGTAATCGACATAAATGTTTCAGACAATTTTTAATGAGGAGTAAGATTATGTAATATTTTATTATCCTCACAGCATGTTGGTTATGTGCTGTGAAAATATTGCGTGGCAAATTAATTATAATAGCGGATCAATTTAATTATAAAATTAGCCTATAGGCCTCCCCTAATAATGACAATTCAATAATACTAATAATAATTAAATGCATAAATTGAAAATGCTATCATCTTGATATTGATAGCAGATGCTTGTTTTTGGGATCCACCCAAAAACTGCAAAAGATCTGCAAAAGCAGATAACTTTATCCTACCCCAGTCTTATCTTCACAGCCGATACACACCTATAATTTTGCCAGCACAACCAGTTCTTTACAGTATCACAAGCTAAAAGTAACACCTCCACCTGGACGACATGAATAAGCCATATCTCAGCACCAGAACATTGTACAGACATGTTTGTTGGCTCGTATGCAATCATGTACCACAGTCTAGCAACCGAGTGGGGAGTTTTGCCATTGCAAGCACCACTTCACATTTTAGATGCAGATCAAAGATGCACTTTTATGATGGATAGATGCACTTTTATGATGGATAGATGCACTTTTATGATGGAAAGATGCACTTTTATGATGGAAAGATGCACTTTTATGATGGAAAGATGCACTTTTATGATGGATAGATGCACTTTTATGATGGAAAGATGCACTTTTATAATGGACAGATGCACTTTTATGATGGACAGATGCACTTTTATGATGGAAAGATGCACTTTTATGATGGATTAATGCCCTTTTATGATGAACAGATGCACTTTTATGATGGACAGGTGCACTTTTATGATGGACAGATGCAGTTTTATGATGGATTGATGCCCTTTTATGATGGATAGATGCACTTTTATGATAGATAGATGCACTTTTATGATAGACAGATGCACTTTTATGATGGATAGATGCACTTTTATGATGGATAGATGCACTTTTATGATGGAAAGATGCACTTTTATGATGGATAGATGCACTTTTATGATGGAAAGATGCACTTTTATAATGGACAGATGCACTTTTATGATGGACAGATGCACTTTTATGATGGAAAGATGCACTTTTATGATGGATTAATGCCCTTTTATGATGAACAGATGCACTTTTATGATGGACAGGTGCACTTTTATGATGGACAGATGCAGTTTTATGATAGATAGATGCACTTTTATGATAGATAGATGCACTTTTATGATAGACAGATGCACTTTTATGATGGATAGATTTTTTTGAGCTTCAATCTGTTGGCTGCAATTCACTGCTCGAAGGGCCAGGGTGTTTATTAATATAACTCTGATCGTATTCGTTTGAAAGAAGAAAGTCACATTCATCTAGGATGGCTTGAGGGTGAGTAAATCATGGGCTAATTTTAATTTTGAAATAAACTTCTTTAATAGACCTTTCAGGCACTTGCAGATTAAACCACACAAAGCCCATTAACATGCCAATCCCTCTCAATAACCTCTTGTAGCCTAGAATTATTATAATTTTTTATCAACAGTCATCCATTTATTTTATGGATTAATATTATTATAAGGTATTTCCGAATCATGTTATGATTTTTTAGATAGATATATTACAGTTCTAAAAATTAAAGTTTTAGAGTTTGTTTTTATTTTGTAATGCTACTGGTAAATAATAATAATAATACAAATTGGAAGATGGAAAGTTTTAACATTTTCTTTAAGGGAAAGTAATTTTACTTGTGAAATGGTTTAGTGACGTAAGTTAGTTTACCCGGGAAAACATTTAGGCGCCATCCGCGATGAGGAGATGCGTTCGTCATTCGCACGAGCAGATCGTCAGAGTCAGAAGTCAACAAGCTTGCTTTATAAACTGTTATCTTTTCAATTTGTAAAATGTTGACCAATTAAACAAAATACTGATAGCTATGTACAGACCAGCAAATTACTAACTTTCATCTGTTGCTTGCTTGTAGGATATTTCTTTTTTTTAATTTTTTTTACATTTTACTTAATCTAAAGAATTAACGTCAAAATGCTGTTGTCTTTTAATAGTGTGTAGGCCTACTTTTATTATTATACTTTAATATATGGTCTATATTACATATATATGTGGCATAAAATTTTATTCAAATGACAATAATATTGTTTATCGCGCATTAGCCCATTTCTGAGACAATATCGCACAACAAAAAGCAGTTATCGTGACAGGTAGTGAGCATTGGCTTAAAGTTAGCGTTACTGTTTAGCTAACCGAAGTATTTAGGCCTAACTTAGCTGCTACTCGTCGTCTTCGTGCCTTTTCTGTGCACCATTTTGCGCTCTGACTTTTTTATTTGCTCTAGAACAGTGGATTGCTGCTTTGAAATCGAGTACATTTGGATTTTTATTCTTCCAAACTCTGTAATTTTCTGGAAACCCGTAATGTCTCAAATGACGCACTTAATTTGCACAGTCTGCTGATGACCGCTCTGTGTGAGGTAAGTTAATTTTTCCCGAGGCCTGCTTTCACCTCCGACACGGAGAACACACGACACGACAGCATGCTCTGCAAAATGTTTTTGACATTCATAATCATGTAAACATAATTGGCGATATATTTTGTCACCAAACATTATTAAGTCGAAATTGATTATTGCGACAGGCCTAATGCTCTCTAGTTGCAGTTAATTTCTTAAGACTATTTTCAAAAATGGCGACAGAAGAACCGCATGCCTATTTAAAAATGGCTAACTCTACTAAATTGTTATTAATACGTATTTATTCATCCATTTTTTTTTATTTTTTAGAGAAATTGATGTTGTATGTGTTACTAGTAAGCGTTATCTATGGCAGCAGCAGGTGGACATTGATTGGACAAACAATATGCTATGTCACTGTCATACAATCAATATTAGTCATTTAGCTTATGATTGTTTGCATTCTAACTTTTCTTTACAGAATTTAAATGCTAACTGGATGTCATGTCAAAACGGAAGCGAATTAGTCCTGTGGAGGATGCCATTAAACACATTCTGTCTGGCAAAGACAAACCATGCTTTGAGGAGAGATTCATCAATTTTCATAAAGGTTAGTAACAGTATTTTAATGCTTCTTTCATCCTATTCAGGAAGATAATGTAGCAGATAAGGAATCGTTCCAGAACCACATCCCCTCTTGATGTAAAACAGTTATAAAGTCATAAGATAATAGCACAAAATGCATGTGTTAAATCTAGGGCTGTAATCAACCAAAGAAAATCTTGGTCGACTGAAGTCCTGAAATTTTTGACAAAAGAAATCAACAAAAAATTACGTTGGGAAAAAAAAAACCCTTAACTAGCTGTGCACTCACTGTACTTGGTAGCCTTGTCAACCTAAATACATTATAAATAAACATAAAAAGCTAGTAGGCTATTTGCAGTATATTAAATAGTTTTTGACCTACTGGTAATTATTTTGCACTGAAATGAGTCTGACACACGAGTCTGTTGGCTTTGACAGCGTTGCATCACATGCACCTGCGCAATATCATGGCCTATGATGAAAATAGTACTATTTTGTCAACTAGTGACATCATCACAAAAACTTTTGAGGAATATGCTAAATAATATAAACAATTGCGCGTGATGGCTTGAATTGCATGCAGAGATGTCATGCGCACGCACAGGGTTTGAAAGACAGGGTAGCCCCGGGGTCTTAAAAGTAGGGTTGTAATGGTATACCGGTATGGCAGTTTATTGCGATATTGACATGTACGATTATCATATCGTGCACATTTGCTCATCCGCGGTTTAAAAAAATATATATTTAAACCAGAATTCACCTGCACTGCCGCATGCAACTTCTTTTGACTGCTTAGACTCCATACCTGTACAGCGCTGAAAATGTCCGAGACAGAGGCTGCGAATCTCTATCTCCCGCCGAAAAAATAAATAAAATCTGCAGTATGGGAATATTTTGTATATCGACAAAGTACCGTGCGGAGCAGTCTATGGCGAGGAGGCGTCGAATGATCATCTATACAGGCTTTATGACGAGGTCGGTGAGGATGGGAAAAATCTCATATTTCTGTGCAAACTGAGTGCTTGGTCGGTTAATTTTGGCATTTGGCACAAGTTAGCCTAATAGGCTAGTAATAAATGAACACGAATACAAAAATATCTTTCGTCCTGTAGGCGTCCTGGAGAATATTTCTGTTCGTCCTAAACACATTTTCTATCGTTCCCAGGACTATAGGACGCCGTTAGTCTCGAGCCCTGTCGTTTCATTAGATAACCCAGATAGCAAACTGACATTGAATCAACGTGGAAACATGACATCGAAACAACGTTGATCTGACATTGTTTTGCTCATCGAATTAACGTTGAACCAACGTCAGACGCGTCATTCTTTCAAAACTAACGGAAAATCAACTTGAAATCAACGCGTTGTTTCAACGTTATGAAAGCAAAGCAATTTTCGATTTTCATTTAGCTTTGAAGAATGCCGCGTCTGACGTTGGTTCAACGTTAATTCGATGAGCAAAATCAACGTTGTTTCAATGTCATGAGAGACGTCGTTTCCACGTTGATTCACTGTCAGTTTGCTGTCTGGGAAGCGTCTAGTCACACCCCTACTAACTGGTAATTAGTGTTTTCCACCTGATGAAATGAATGTGGCCAAAAATCAACCAATAAGAATTTTGGTTGAGCCAGAATATATCGACCAATAATCGACTGGGAGATTAAAGCGGTATTACATTGAATAGTCTAATTTCAGTGGGTATGTTACTGGTATTCTTAAGATGATTGGTTATTGTTGGAACAGTTGCTGTTATGGGCTGTGTAACCGAATGAGCAGCTCTCACATGTGTAAACTGACTAGATGTTGGAAGAAGTTTGCATGTCCTGTAATTGATGTGTGCATGTCATTTAAAGGCCAGGTCAATGGAATAAACCACTTATTTTCTACATAGACACTAATATTCAACACCATGCCATCTCTATCTCTATTTTAGGTAGAGGTGTGTTTGCTAACACGTGCATTGAGAAAGGATGCTTCGTTCTGGAGTACCGAGGAGAGTTACTCTCCAAAGAAATGAGCCAAATAAGAGAGAATACATTGAATGAGACAGAAAATACCTTCTTATTTGATTTCGACTGGAATGGAAGACATGGTGGTAGGTTTTGGGAACTGTTTTGACTGACTATTTTTGATTTAAGGGGGTCGCACACCGGACGAGTAGCGCCGCGCCACGTCTAGGACAATTCCAGGTATCGCACACCGGACGCGCATTTTCTCATCAGTGTATGGCCACCAATATTGTTATGTTTAATGACAGGAAATGATGATGATGTCTGTTATTAGGGCTGCAACGATTCGTCGACGTTGTCGACAAAAATCGATAATAGAAATAGTCGACAATGAATTTCATTGTCGAAGTTGTCGCCAGTTTTTTTCCGACTGAGGCATCTCTTGTCATTACAACCTCTGCCGAAAGTCGCACATGCGCATTAGCTTCTCTGACTCTGCTGAGCAGTAACATAACATACAGAAATGGCCAACGCAGCAGCTGCGCGCACCAAAACTTCTAAAGTTTGGGAGCATTTTAGCCTGGATAAGGCGAATAAAAAGATTACCTGCATGGTTTGCAAAGCAGTCCTTGCATATCACGGCAGCACCTCGGTGATGCACGAACATTTAAAAAGAAAGCACGTCGGACAGTTGAATGAAACGGAGTTTGACTCGACTCGGTAAGATTTAAAGAACATGAAAGTCAATACTAGGGCCCTATGATTTCCGCGATAACGATTTCCCTATGATTTCCGCTAGTGTTAACGCGGAATTTCGTGAATTTTTACATATTTGGTTTTAAATTCTGTTTTTGTGTGGGAGATGAACGCACGTCTGGTGAAAATGCAGACCGGGGGAAGCAAATCTGGGCGACACAAACCCCTCAACCCGTCATTTCAGCTCCAATGACGAAATCAAATCAATGCTTTTGAAATCAAATCAATGCTCTGCTTTCGTCGGCTAAAAGTTAAGAAACTCGGTCGACGCTATAAGCCATTAGTGCGGAGCCGAGAAGTTCGCACGTGACTTATGCAGTGTTTCCCACACATTGACTAATTTACCGCCACATACTGCATTTCGGTTTTTAATACTATTAAAGGGTTAGTTCACCCAAAAATGAAAATTCTGTCAGTATTTACTCACCCTCATGTTGTTCCAACCCCGTAAGACCTTCGTTCATCTTCGGAACACAAATTAAGATATTTAGGATATTAAAATCGCTCCTGCATACAGTCCATAGGCTTCTTGAGGGACTGGCTCTTGCCGTCCCCGAAAAGTCATAAAAGACATCGTTAAAATAGTCCAAGTGACTACAGGGGCTCAATCTTAAGTTTATCAAACGACGAGAACACTTTTGTGCGCAAAAAAACAACAAAAATAACGACTTTATTTCAACTATTCACTTCCTTCTCCATAAGCCTATAGTCCGTTAACGTAGTGTGATTGCGTAGAGCAACGTCACACGTAGGCTCACTATTGGTCGACGCTGGTCATGTGTGTGTGATGCGTGTGACGTACAATAACAGAAGCTTACGCTATTAAACTAGTTAGCTGACTCGCGCAGAGGGAGAAATAAACGAATAGTTGAAATAAAGTCGTTATTTTTGTTGTTTTTTTGCGCACAAAAGTGTTCTCGTCGTTTGATAAAGTTAAGATTGAGCCCCTGTAGTCACTTGGACTATTTTAACGATGTCTTTTATGACTTTTCGGGGACGGCAAGAGCCAGTCCCTCAAGAAGCCTATGGACTGTATGCAGGAGCGATTTTAATATCTTAAATATCTTAATTCGTTTTCCGAAGATGAACGAAGGTCTTACGGGGTTGGAACAACATGAGGGTGAGTAAATACTGACAGAATTTTCATTTTTGGGTGAACTAACCCTTTAACACGTAGCGTATTCTTTCAGTTGTATTTCCCCGCTCTCCCTCTGTCTCTCTCTCACTCACGCGTCTCTCTCTCGCTCACACACACACACACACACACACACACAACGTGCACACCGCGTCTGTCTATGAGGCGCCCAACAACGAAGTCTCCGCAACAACCAATTTGGCCTCACAGAGACGTCATAAGACAAAACATGCCAGAAACGTACAAAGTACAAAGTTACCTGAACACATTTGCAATATGAGACTGCACAGAGCTAAAAAGGCCAACATCACTGGTGTTGCAAAGTCAGAGCTATTCAAACTACAAAAGTACAAACACACTAAAATCACTAGTTGTAATTTTTGTAAGCCTGCAATAGTACAGTCCTATAAACAGATTTCTGGATACTATGTGGTTCAACCTTTGTTTAATGTCGATTTGTGTCTGTTTATAATATGTCAGACCAATGTTTTTTTTTTTTTTTACATTGTAAAAACGTTTAAAACTGCAACTTCATGAATTTACTGAAATTCCAATAAACCTGTGAGGGAAAATCTTTTCTACAACAGTAAGGCCACTATTGATTCTCACTGGTTTGTTTACATCTTTGATTGCTCATCTTACCTGGTGGCTTAGACCGCACCCCAATGCATATTTCCTGCCTTCAATTTCTACCTCTGGTGCAGCTTCATCAGCTATGTAGCTTATGGGTGAATCAGTCATCTCCCTAAGTAGACCATGTACTCCTTTCCCTAACTCTTTCCTATAACAATACATGCTGGTGAGTATTATCATGTGACAGGACACAGAATTATATTCAGAACAGTGTGATGGTACATAATGTTGTTGGAGACGTACTTATTATGAGTGTAGCTGGACATGATGGGTTGGGTTTCCGCTTGCGGTTGACTTTGGCCTTAGCTGCCAGCACACTACTCACAGGTTGTCCAATCATTTTTTTACCCCTGGCTTTGTGCCATTGCTGGGGCTGGCTTGTGGAGGAGATGTCATCACTTCTGGCACGGCACAGGTCCAGTGTGTGCATCAGGCCCACAATATGAGAGCAAAACCCTGGTGAACTAAATTAAGAAGAATTACAGAAGTAGCATTAGTTATTAGTGTAAATAGTTATGTTATTAGTATTATCTGTTTTCAGATTTAGAATGTTTTATATTACATAATTTACAACTTGGAAATAGCTTTGGCTTAGTTAAAGGTGCATAATAGATCATATTATTTTAAAAAAATGGATATCTAAATGCCTTTTTGTACGGAAGCCCTGAACCGCAACCTAAAAAAAAAAAAAAGTCAGTAAAAAAAAAAAAATCTGTAAAAAAAAAAAAAAAGTAAAAAAACAAAAAAATCTAGCATTTCGAGATTAAAGTCGAAATGTTTCGAGATTAAAGTCGAAATGTTTCGAGATTAAAGTCGGAATGTTTCGAGATTAAAGTCGAAATGTTTCGAGATTAAAGTCAAAACATTTTGAGATTAAAGTCGAAACATTTCGAGAAGTCGAAACACTAGTAAAGAACTGCGCTCAGTCGAACTTCTGACATGGATCTAAACATATTGGTAGCGTTTTACTTTTATCTGGGATTTCAGCAAAAGGAAATTCTACAGGTGCTCATCTATCAACATGGCATTACAATTTGTCTCAGGACTTTACAAAATATACTGCGCCGGAATAGACTTTACAGGCGAAAACACTTTTCAGACTGGATGGAGGTAGCCAGCTTTATATCTGATGAAATCGCGGGATCCGGACAAATGATTGGATACAGGATGATGCACTTAAAATGTATCCAGAATGGATTTACGGTGAAGAGGGAAACAGTAAGGTTACTTTTAAGTGTTCTCGACCCAGATGGCGTTGCCTATCGGCGAGCTCGAAGACTCCGCCGAAGGAGGTACCACAATCCTGGTCCAAACTTCATGTGGCACGTTGACTCGTACGATAAACTTAAACCGTACGGCCTCTGTATTAATGGATGTGTTGATGGATTCTCACGTAATGTGATGTGGTTGAAAGTGTATTTCACCAATAATGACCCAAAAGTCATTGCATCATATTTTATTGAGACTGTAAAGAATAGAGATGGTTGTCCTAGAAGAATTCGTTCTGATCATGGGACTGAAAACGTTGCGATGGAGCAGATGCAGATCTTTCTTCGACGAGATGCTATCATGCTACTGATGAATTTGCTTTTCATCGGAGTTTCTTATACGGTTCAAGCAATCATAATCAAAGAATCGAAAGCTTTTGGAGCATACTTCGGAAAGAGAACATTCAGTTTTGGATGAACTTTTTTCAGGCTTTAAAAGAAGAAGACCATTTCAGTGGGGACTTCCTTGACAAATCAATCGTGCAGTTTTGCTTTACAACACTTGTACAGGTACGAAATCATATCTCTATTTGTCTATCCACATATTTGACTTGAAAGTGGCGTGTTTGTTTACAAAAGTCATGATGTCATGTTGCTATTTGCTAAAATAGCTCAAATACTAGCAAGACTATAGACCATTTCACAAGATGTAAACAACACTGGTCCAGAAGCACTTCCTGTTTCAGTTTGTAACTGTTTTCTTTATTACACATGTAAAGAAAACATCTTAAAGATGTTTGTTTAACTTTTTGATTCAGTTTTAAATGTTCTATTGGTTGTATTTTATCCCAGCTTTTATGTAGTGTTAAAAAACTGAAACAGGAAGTGCTTCTGGACCAGTGTTGTTTACATCTTGTGAAATGGTCTATATGGGCCTATAGTAGGCTAGCTAATATAATGTAATACAGAGAGGACATTGTTGTAGAACATGCACTTTAATAGAATAGGGGATATATATATATATATATATATATATATATACTGTATATGAAGAGTTCAGATGCAAAAGCCTCTAAATGCCATTTGAATTTTTCTTCTTTAATGATGATTTTTATCAAACTTGTATATTTAAGTTCAGTAATTTCACTTAAATAATTGCCATTTAAGTGAAATTACTGAACTTCAAATATACAAGTTTGATAAAAATCATCATTAAAGAAGAAAAATTCAAATGGCATTTAGAGGCTTTTGCATCTGAACTCTTCATATATATATATATGTATGTATGTATACACACACACACACTAAAAGCTGTCATTTTTAATGAGATTTTAATGGAGGATTTGTTGTGCCTTTGTCATTTAAGGATGAACTTGACAGATTTGTGCAGATGTGGAATGCACACAGAATCCGAGCTCAACGGAACATTACGGCACCTCATGGGCGTCCATCCATAATGTATATGGCTCCTCATCTTTATGGATCAGACGACTATCTTTTCCAGTGCAATTCTTTGGATGTTCAGAACTGCCAGGAGGAGTGTCACATGCTGACGTACCCATGTGATGAGACAGTGTTCGAACTTTGTTGCCTGTTAATGGAGGAACTTCATCTTCTTCCTCCAGAGGATGCTGAGGAGGGCAGAAACCTGTACATTATACTTAGACGGGAGATACTAAATTTGATGTAACACTCTTAGCTGTCCATCGCATTCGATGATGACACTTGCTCCAGGGGTGGGGGTAGGAGGGGGGTTGGGTTCAGCGACCTTGCCGCTGGTGCCACTTCTCGTGGGCATTGAGTCCGATCCTTGAGCCGCACACTCGTCCGCAGATGGAGCAAGGGAAACCAGATGCCAGGGGGGTGCCAGCCACCCACTGATGTCTCTTGATGCGCCTCTCGGATCGTCGGTCTTGGTTGGTTTGGTGTATTTGTGAGACTGCAGAGGCACAGGTGACCTGCCAAGCAGATCTGTCGAGTGCCAAAGATTCAAGCTGCGTAAGGGGGATGTTCGCTCGCTTTAGGATGTCCCTGGTGTAGTCCTTATAGCGCCGCTTTTGCCCTCCAGCAGTCCGCTTTGCACCCATTAGTTGACCATAGAGGACCTGGCGGGGCAAGCGATGTTCAGGCATACGTATGGTGTGCCCGATCCAGCGCAGATGTTTTTTGGCCACAGCTGCTTCCATACAGATCGAGTTAGTGTTGCTTAGGATGACTGTATGGGGGATTCGATCTTCCCAGGACAAGCTGAGAATCTTCTGCAGGCAACGGATATGGAATGCCTCTAAGGTGGTGATGTGCTGGCGGTATGGGGCCCATGACTCTGCCCCGTAAAGCAGAGTGGTAAGACACACCGCATTGTAAACTGCAACCTTGGTACTAATCTTCAGGTTACGGTTTTCAAAAACCCTGCTGCGTAGGCGTCCAAAAGATGATGAGGCTTTATTTATCCGGGTGTGTATTTCTACATCAAGGGAGCAGCATGAGGACAGAGTGGAACCAAGGTAGGTGAAGTGGTCCACTGTTTTAAGTGGAACACCATTTATGTGAAAACTGGGGGATGTGGAAGCGGGGGTGGTGAGATGGAACATGACCTCGGTTTTTTGGGTGTTGACCTGTAGGCCAAAGGATTGGTACAGACTAGATATTGTGTTAAGGGCATTCTGCATAGAGTCCGGGCTGTGAGCTAAGACAGCACAGTCATCAGCATACTGAAGCTCACAGATTTTGCGTGTTGTTGTCTTTGTACGGGCCTGGAGCCGACGGATGTTGAAAAGGCTTCCGTCAAGTCTGTATTCCATATGGACACCGTCTTCATGTCCCATTACACGGTGGAAGAGGCAGGTGATGGCAGAGAGGAGAATATTAAAGAGCACTGGAGCCAAGACACAGCCTTGCTTCACCCCAACATTTACCTCGAAAGAATCTGATTGGAGTTCTCCCATAAGGACTCTGGCTTGCATCCCGTCATGCAGCTGCTTTAGGATGGTGAGAAACTTGGGTGGAACCCCAAGTTTGGAGAGGTGTTTCCAGAGCAGTTCACGGTTGATGGTATCAAAAGCTTTGCTGAGGTCGATGAAGGCGACGTAAAGGTCTTTGTGCTGTTCTCGGCTCTTTTCCATCAGCTGCCTCAAGACAAAAACCATGTCTGTTGTGGATCTGGTTTTCCGGAAGCCACACTGGGTTTCCGGAAGCACCGTTTCCGAGATGTGCTCAACCAATCTGCTGAGCATGATCTTGGCCAGGACTTTCCCTGCAATGGATAGAAGAGATATCCCCCGGCTGTTGCCGCAGACTGCTCGGTCTCCTTTCTGTTTGAAAATGACCACAATGTTAGCATCCTTCCAGTCTTGTGGGAGGGTCCCATGTTCCCAGATGTTTTGGATCAGGAGGTGCAAGCGACGCGTGAGGATGTATCCCCCGTGTTTGAAAACCTCTGCAGGGATTCCATCGGGTCCAGGGCTTTTGTTGTTCTTCAGCCCTGCAATGGCTTGTCGGAGTTCTGAGTAGAGTGGTGGGGTGTCCAGGTGTATGGTGGGTGGCAGGTCTGGAAGATTATCCAGAATATGTAGGTCAACAGGGTTGATGTGGTTGAGGAGATTTTCAAAATGATTTGCCCAACGGGCAATGATCTCGTGGCGGTCCTTGAAGAGCTTGGTGCCATCAGCTGATCGGACTGGGGCAACTGCCCGCTTCCTGGGGCCGTACAGTGCTTTGATGGCATCATAAAAGCCTTGAATATTATTGCAATCTGCCAGGTTCTGGATTTCTTGTGCCTTTTGTACCCACCAGGTGTCCTCCATAGATCTGAGGGCTCGCTGGGTTGCTGTTCTTGCAGCATTGAAGGTGGCTTTAAGGGTGGGAGATCCGGGGCAGGACAGGAGAGCTTTGTGGGCCTCATGCTTAGTTTTTAGGAGTGATTGTATCTCAGCTGAGTTACAGTCAAACCAGTCCTGATGGTGTTTCCTTGATTGGCCTAGTGCCTCTGAGGCTGCGCTGTGAATAGCCTGGTACATAGCTGGCCAGTCGGTTGATTCCTCAGGGATCTTGTTGAGGTTTTCAGCAAGGAGCCGTCGGAGGTTGTCTTTGGTGGTGAGGCTATTCAGCGCTGTGCAGTTGAGTTTCTTGTTAGGAGCTGTCCTTGGGCCACGGGGGTGAATGCTCATGAGTAGTTTGGATCTGACCATGCGGTGGTCAGTCCAGCACTCAGCTCCGCGCATAACACGGGTGATGAGGACATCCTGTCTGTCCTTTTGACGGACAATCACATAGTCAAGAAGATGCCAGTGTTTTGAGCGGGGATGCTGCCAGGTGGTCTTAAGCCTGTTCTTCATCTGGAAGATGGTGTTAGTAATGACTAGCTGGTGCTCCGCACAGAGGGAGAGGAGTCTGAGCCCGTTGTGGTTCATTTTTCCCACACCATGCTGGGCAATGACTTTGGTCCATACCAGGTGCTCCGTGCCCACTCTAGCATTGAAATCTCCCATGAGTATGAGCTTGTCTGTAGCCGGTATTTTCTGTAAGATGGCATCAAGAGCTCTGTAGAAATCCTCTTTGACGTTGTGCTCGGCATCAAGTGTTGGAGCATATGCACTGATGAGAGTGGCGAAGCGTTCCTTTGCCAGGGGAATGCGCCATGTCATCAGTCTTTCATTGATGCCGATGGGGGATTCCGGAATGCACTGCAGCAGTTTAGACTTTACAGCAAAGCCAACTCCATGGTTACGGCGAGTGCCTTCGGGGACCCCCTTCCAGAAGAAGGTATACCCAGCACCAACCTCTGTCAGGGAGTCCTCCCCATGTAGTCTGGTCTCACTGAGCGCTGCTATGTCGATGTTATATCTTGCGAGCTCCAGGGCCACCAGTGCTGTCCTGCGATGGGGCCTATCAGGAGTTTCGGTCAGGTCCAGCAGTGAGCGAACGTTCCACGAAGCAATGCTTAACTTTTTTTTGAGTTTTCGACCGCAAAGGGGGATGCTCCGACGGTTGCGGCTTACCGTCCGGAGTATGAGGAGCAGACAATTTTTGGACCACCTTTTCCAGGTCCTTCCCCATTCCAGGGGTGAGCAGTGTGGAGCTGCTCAGTCACAGTGGAAGCTGCCGAAAAGACGCACTGCTCCATCCTGCAGTCCTAACGACCATCACTCCATTGCCGCCTGTGTGCATGGTTTGGTTAGACACTCCCAGCCACATCCTTGGCCTGTGTCCACCACCATTCCACATCGCCACAGGACTTTGGGGGGGGGGGGGCAAGAAGCTTGCGCATAGGTGAGGATTAAGGTGAGGGTGTGGG
The DNA here is from genome assembly GCF_016745375.1 of Pimephales promelas. The sequence goes on along the minus strand of NW_024121259.1, from coordinate 42,732 downwards.
TGCGCAGACCTCACTCCCACCATCTTCACTCCTACCAGATGACTTCCAGTGGCACGAGAGAACCCATGACGACCTTTGACTGGCAGGAGTTGCAGGGGGCTGCCGGTGATCCGGTCATTTGGACTCCGCCTTTGCCTGTCCCCAGGTGCAGGTTTGTCATCGGGGTTTGCTCCCCTAGCCACTACACCCTCCTGGGTTAACCCACGTGGCCTGGGTTTGCCTTCTTCCGCCTTTCCAGCCGTTGTGGTGGTTCTCACATCACCATCTTCCGCCTGCGCCGTCGTTGAGGTCTTCACTGTTTACCCATAGCTGGGGCTATTTGCCCATAACTGGGGCAGTGGTTAACGGGAATCAGGGCATTTCCATACACCGATGGGCCTGCATGCCGCGTCTCTGGGGGCCCACTGCTGCTCCGAGATCCCGTACAACTTAGCCTGGAACCTCAAAGGGACCAGTTACCATGTGTGCCGCGAGGAGGCGTGTACGAGATCTTGGCAGTGGAGAGGCTATGTACCGGCTGAGGAGGCTTACACACTCGGCTCCTCTTTTCACCCCTGAAAACAGAGGGCTATCCGGTGGCAGTAGCTGAAAGCAGAAAGGCAAGCAGAGGCAGCATGCAGCATGCACTAACTACAAGCATTCCTACTCCAACACTGCTGCACTGACGCATCACACGCCCTGTGTGTATTCACACCACACACAAGATGTAACACACACACACACACACACACACACACACACACACACACACACATAGATCCCTGTGACAAGCCTGTTTTTGTGTTCTGTGCACTTATGAAATAAAATGGATTAACTGCTCATCTGGACCCATAGCATGCAGATGAACTGTACACACAGTTAAGAATTGAGCTACTAGAGAAAATGTTGAAAGAAAAACTTTTAATATTGGTTTTACAATGAAAAAAAAAAGATAATTAAATTTGAACCCAGATCAGACTGTATTGCAGAACTGTAATGCTGCTACAGTATATTGTATTATTTTTGAGCTATAAGTGTAATAAACTTTTTTTATATATATATAAAATGCAGTTGTGATGTATGCTTGAACAAACAGGAAATTACAGTACACCAACCAGACCAGTAACCAACAGTAACTGTTATCAAAATAAACTAGTAGTGCATTACTAGAGGCAATACATGCAAAATACTTAAGAAACATACCAACTTTTTGTGACTTTAGCTTATTCACCGTATCCCCCAGTTAAATAAGTCCATACATACATACTTTTCATCTCCGTGCGTGCCATAACTTTGTCTGACCCACCCACCACTAGCCTAGCTTAGCACAAAGAATGGAAGTAAATGGCTTCAGCTAGAATACCGTTCTATGGCACACACGGAGATGAAAAGGGTATGTATGGACTTATCTCTGGGGGATATGGTGAATAAGCTAAAGTCACAAAAAGTCAGTGTGCTTCTTTAATTTACATGCATTTAATTTACATACCTTTTTGAAATGTGGTTTAACTCTGTTGCTACTTAAACATTAAATATTACTTAAACATTCTACAACATTCAATATGAATATAAATCCTTATGTGAACATGTAAACAACATGTACAATGTGAACGTGCAAAGTCTCAACAGCACAATAGTGTTTTCCAGTACATGCTCCAACACTGCTAAACTTGAGTATGAAGCTATTTTTCTTCAGAATTCTACATTCAATGTGTACATTAATTTTAATCAACATAAACTAGAAATTTTAACATAAAATGTTACATAACTACAACGTAAATATAAAATTTAAACACAATACACTGTGTATTTCCACAGGTACCATACTACAAAGTCTCAAATAGTGCTAAAAGAGAGTTCTATACTTTCATATGTTTTCAAGTATGAGCATGCTTTTTCTTCAGATTTCTTCATTTATGGGCATTGAGGTTGTGAGTGTGGACTGATAGTAATGATGTTCTGAGTTTATAAAATGTCCAGCTATACGATGTCCATGACCCAGATGTTACTATCCAGAACACAATTAAATTCAGCACGGAACTGTGGGAAATTGTCATATGAGTCAGAGAGTTCTAGGACCATCCCACAGGTATGTCCAATCGGCCTTCTGGTAAAGTCTGTCTGGACTGTAAACTGTACATGAATTGCCTCAGAAACCACTAAATTGGAACCAGTACAGAATCTCAGAAATTTGCAGAGTTTTTCTTCGTCAATTTCCCTGATGTACCTTTTCAGGTGGTTGGCAACCTCTGCTTGATTTTCTGACATTTGTGCTGGGAACTTCAACAGCCCATTCACCTTTTTTGGTGTAGGCTTCAGGTCTTTGTATAGCTGTTGAATTTCCTCTTGACTAAGAGAGATCTGGCCTTTTGTGACCTCCCTCCAACAGTCAATAACGAACATTGGTTTCTGTATGAGTTCCTTGTGTGCAATTTCGTCAACAATTCCTGGTAGAGAGGACACTGTGACCATCTTCCTGCATTCATAAGTGTTCATGATGTCCAGAAGATCATCCATGTCAACAGAGGAAAAGTCATTGAGTGCTTGATTGAGAACATCTCGTTCCTGGCAGCTCACAAAATTAAGGAATGCTGCCTTTAGGTCTGTATATACAGCCCCAAACATCATTTCCTCAAGAAATGGTGGAGCAAGCTTAATAGGAAGGTATTTGCAATCTTTAAACCCTTTAAGAAGGATACGCCCCACAGCCTTCCATTTGTCAGAGCTGAAGTCATGCCTGAGGAAAGGCACTTTTAGAGACGTCCCGACGGTGCAGTGTTCATAGAAATCAGACCAGAAGCTACTGTACACATCACGAAGGACACTCGGACCACTGCCTGCTTCCTCTGAGTTGTTAGGAAGTATACGTCTCACTGTCAAGGACTGGTTGACGATCTTGTAGTCAGAAAATGCCTCCATCAGGTCACTGAAGCTATTTGAGTAGTGTATGGTTACATTTCTGTTCGGCAAAGCATTAGGAGCACTCTGTGGTGAGTCAAAAGGCTCATGGATCACTGTGTCACTAAGAGAATCTCCATCAATATGGTGTTGTGGACCAAATGTAATCTCGGGGTCACTGCTGATATTGAGTGCAATGCTTGCAAGATGGTCTTGTGAGGAATGTATGCTTGTCTCTTCATCAGAAACCAAGAACACATCAGGAAAGATGTCTTGAAACTCATTCTCTAGTTGCTCATAGTTGTGAGTCTCCATGTCATCACCTTTTGTCGAATCTGAATCTGAGATATCACTAGCATGGTCAGGTTCATCACTAGATTCACTAGACTCTTCAGTCAGGTTAATTTTTGGATGAGTCGCTATATAGAAACGCAACATTGGGAGTTTGACAGTATTGTAAATTGTTCCGACGGAGAGATCCTTGGGGAGAAGATTTTGCTTGAAGTCCCAAACTTCGAATTCAAAATCAGACTCTTGACCTTTGGTGGAAACTCCATTGTGAAAGAATAATGCCTTTCCTTCTTTTAGAATCTCATCATATCCTGCCAGAACATTTATCTTTAGTTTTCTAGTCCCCCCACCTTGCCTTGCTCTAACCTGTTTTATCCCGTTTTTTTCTTCGTGAAGCCATCCAATTTCAATATTTCGCATGCATGGTTTTACTTTGCTGCTTGCTTTTTTGTTTGAGGTTTGTGGCACCTCCTTATCTTTATTTTCCTCCCTTCTAAGCTTCATTTTATCTCTTAATTTCTCCAAGAGACCTTGCTTTCGCTTCACAGATGGTGTCTGCTGCCTGCAAAAATGTATCAGGGCAATCCTGTCACCATTTAAGGGAAGGTACTTTGCAAGTTCCGAATCTTCCATAACCAGGATGACTTCTCTGTCAATCTGTGAAAGCAAAGGGACACAAGAAAATCATACTGCTTCATAACAGCTAAAAGAACATGTAATTATTATGGCGCTTTTCCACTACACAGTACCAGCTCGACTCGGCTCGCCTTTGTTTGGTTTTCCACTGTGTAAAAAGTTGTACCTGTTCCTGATTTCAGATACCTTTTTTGTATCACCTCCGGTGAGGTTCTGAGCGAGCTAAGGCGAGCTGAGCTGGTACTAAAATGTGACGTGAGGGCAGCGAGGAGCGAAAGGCGTCGCTATGACGCCGGGTATTATTTGTGGCGGTACTGCAATTCAACTGCAATTGAAAACGGAGCGAAAAGCGAGTCGAGCCGAGCTGAATCAAGTCTAGTCGAGCCAAGCTGGTACTGATAATGGAAAAATGCAATTAAAGAAGAGAACTGAATGTAAAATTTGGACATATTAGACACAGTGTAGGTATGTTTAAAATGGATATTACAAAAATTCTGAATGTAATGTTATTATTTTCATGACAGGAACTGGTCTTTTAACATAATGATAAAATTAAAATACTTTTTAATAAATATTTGTGTTCTAATCGGGGGGGTTGCCACAATGGACTGAATGGCTTCGGTGGCATCTTTTTCTGCTGCCTTAACTGAACTACAACTCAAATAGAGTGCCGAAGTTACGACGTCACTTTGTAGGCCAAAACACGGAAGTGAGTTAGCATTTTAGCAGTACGGTTCCCTCGCTCTAAAGCCTATGGGATTTTTGAATGGGTTTTTGCTAAATCGCCTGAAATAAGGTCTGTGGTGAACAAAGCCTCTAAATATTTTCACGTTTTGATCTATGACATAGAACACACAGTTATAACCTGCTTGTGTTTTTTTTTAACTATATTGTGTCTGATTGTGTTTTTTTAAATCTTTATATAGGCTTCAAAATGTATAAATTTTGGATGAACTTGTAAAGATTATCTTCATAGACAAAACGTGTAAGGGTCACAACTCTTTCTTAAACACAGATCTTATTTTCCAAAAGTGTATGGGGAAAAGGCATTGCTTCTCGACCGAGGGAACCCATGCGCCGCTAACATCTGAGTTGTCCTACAAAGTGACGTCATCACTTCGGCACTCTATTAACGCATGAGTCAACATCAACGTCATCTTTCTCAGCCACTCCCTCTGTTCGCTGATTGGCCTGGTAAAAAAAATTATCAGAGAAAACTAAAGTACAGGCTTGTCCGACTTGAACCAGCGCTGCACAGACCCAGAGTAGTTCTGAAGGAAATGAAAATAAGGCAGAAGTATGTAGGAGGTCGGAGCCAGGCTTTGAACTTTTCAATTTTATGAAGCAATGTAAGTGCTTTGTGTGCACATAAAACCACCAACATAATTTAACACTTAAATAATAAAGTTCAATGCGTGTTCATCCAAAAACATTTGCTCTAACGTCAACACAACACGCATGCGTCATTAATTATTTATCTTAATACTTTCTTTATTTTGTAAATATGGAAAACAAAGCAATCTCATTACTTCTGAAAAATTTGGTTAATGATGTCTATCATTCATTGGCATGTGTTGTCACACACTAGCCTCGCGATGAAGCAAGACGCTCAAGGGTCTGAAAAGGGGGCGTGGCAACACGACGCAGTGTCTCGTTCCCTTCTCAGGGAACAAGGGTTATAGTCATAACCCGAGACGTTCCCTATCGAGGAAACTCAACACTGCGTCGATAAAATCGACTCTTTGGGGAACGAGTACCCACTAGGCCACGCACCGAACAGACCCGCCCCAGAGTGAAACTGATTAGGCACTCAGCAAGGGCCGAGTACGTGTGCACCGGGCGTACTGGGAAGGCTGAGACTGTAAAACCTGATGAAAGTATGCGGGGTAGCCCAGCCGGCTGCCTCACAAATCTCCTGCAGAGGTACTCCCGACAGAAGGGCCCTAGAGGAAGCCATGCCTCTAGTCGAGTGAGCCCTTAAGGCCAAAGGTGAAGGAACCCCACGCACCTTGTAAGCCTCAGTAATAGCCTGGACAATCCAGTTACTTATAGTTTGTTTGGTCGCCGGGAGCCCCCTCTTAGGTGACCCAAAGCATACTAACAACTGGTCAGATCTTCTCCAAGAAGCAGACTTTTCCAGGTATACACTCAAAGCTCTGACGGGGCAGAGCAAGTGAAGCCTCTCTTCTCCCGCCGACACATGAGGTGGAGGATGGAATGCCTGAAGGACTACAGAGCGAGCCGTACTCGAAGGAACTTTAGGCACGTAGCCCGGACTCGGGTGCAAAAAGGCCTTTACTTTGCCAGGGGCAAACTCCAAGCAAGCTGGCGTTACCGCCAGGGCCTGGAGATCTCCCACCCTCTTAAGAGAGGTAATCGCTAAGAGAAAGACCATTTTCAGCGTTAAGTCCTTAGGCGAAGCCGACTCTAAAGGTTCGAAGGGAGCGAGGGACAACCCTTCCAGAACTATTGCCAGATCCCAGGCAGGCACCCTGGACCTGATCGCCGGCCTCATCCTCCAAGCACCACGGAGAAACCTAATGACCAATTGGTGCCTCCCCAGAGGTCCACCATCTACTGGCGCGTGGAAAGCCGAAACGGCAGCCACGTACACCTTAAGAGTGGAGAGACGGGGAGAGACCCGCAGAGAAACGATCCTGAAGGAATTCCAGAACTGAAGCCACTGGGCAGTTTACTGGATCCAACCTTCGTTCTCCACACCAAGTGTGAAACACCTTCCACTTGAGGCCATATAATCTCCTGGTAGATGGGGCCCTAGAGCTAAGTATGGTTTCAACCACCTCAGCTGATAAGCCAGCATTTAGGTACTGAACCCCCTCAGAGGCCAGACCCACAGCTTCCACAACTCTGGGCGAGGGTGGAAGATTGTGCCCTCCGCCTGAGACAATAAATCCTTCCTCAGAGGAATCGGCCACGGCGGAGCTATGAGGAGTGATATTATATCCGAGAACCATACTCGTGTCGGCCATCTCGGGGCAACCAGAAGTAGACTGATGCCCTCTTGACGGACCCTCTCCAGGACCCCTGGGAGCAGAGCGATCGGGGGGAAAGCATACAGGCGAAGCCTCGGCCAAGCCTGTACCATGGCATCCAACCCCAGCGGGGCTGGATGTGAGAGGGAGAACCAAAGTGGACAGTGGGACGTCTCTCGAGACGCAAACAGATCCACTTCCATCGGTCCGAACCTCTCCCATATCGACTTCACCACATCCGGATGAAGTCTCCATTCCCGGGCCTCAGCCCCTGCCTCGACAGGATGTCTGCTCCCCGATTCTGAACCCCTGGATATACATTGCCCTTATTGACAATATCTTTCCCTGGGACCAAAGGATAATCTGATGCGCCAGTTTGCACAGAGGGCGCGATCTGAGTCCCCCCTGTCGGTTCAGATAGGCCACCACTGACGTATTGTCCGTCCGTATAAGGACGTGGCGACCCTCGATGTCTGGGAGGAAGCTCCTCAAAGCCTTGAATACCGCCATCATCTCCAGGCAATTTATATGCCAAGTGCGATGATGGTCCTGCCACAGACCCCTGGTAAAGCGGCCGTCCATACGGAACGGATTTCCTTTGGGTGAGAACCCCTTGGTCTTCAACCACCACTGGAGGGGCCTCATGTGAAGGAGGCCCAGCGGAATAATGTTGGATGCTGCTGCCATGAGGCCCAGCATCCTTTGAAAGTGTTTCACAGTGACGGCCTGACCTAGCCTCACCCTAGACGCCATCGCCAGAATTGACTCGATACGTGCGGGAGACATACGTGCCTGCATTGTAATCGAGTTCCACACGACTCCCAAAAAGGTCGTGCCCTGGGACGGTTCTAGCACACTCTTCTTCAAATTGAGTCTTAACCCCAATTTTTGAATATGGCCAAGAACGACATCTCGATGCCGAACTGCCATGTCCCGAGACTGGGCCAAAATAAGCCAGTCGTCGAGATAATTCAATACGCGAATCCCCTGAAGTCTCAGTGGAGCAAGGGCCACGTCCATACACTTGGTAAATGTGCGGGGAGAGAGTGCTAGGCCGAACGGAAGAACCCGATATTGGTATGCTTCGCCCCCGAAAGCGAACCTCAGGTACCTCCTGTGACAAGGAAGGATGGAGATGTGAAAATAGGCGTCTTTCAGATCTATCGTGACAAACCAGTCCTCGGATCTGATTTGACTCACGATTGTTGGAATGGTCAACATTCTGAATTTGAACCTTCTCAGAGACCGGTTCAACACCCTGAGATCCAAAATTGGCCTTAACCCCCCATCCTTCTTTGGAACTATAAAGTACCGGCTGTAAAACCCGGACTCCCTGTCTACCGGAAGAACACGTTCTATGGCTCCTTTCGACAGCAGAGTCTGTACTTCTTGTTCCAACACCTGAGCCTGCTCTGGGACCACCGCAGTGAGCACCACCCCAGAGAACTTGGGGGGGCGGTGCGCGAACTGCAGTCTGTACCCAACTCGTATTATCTGCAGGACCCATGGAGATATGTTGGGAAGATGATACCATCCCTCTACAAAATCTGCTAAGGGTACCAGCCTCTCGAGGCTGGCCTCTGGTGTCTTTTCGCTGGAAATTGATGCGGCCCGAAGCGCTGTTAACGGCGGACCTGCATCTTTTCCTAGAGGGCCCCGTTGTGAGAACAACCTCGGTTGTCTCACTGCGGAGGGGGCAGCCCTCTGAAGTCCTGCCGTGGCTAGGACCTCTTTTCCGAAGTCCTCTTAGCCTGAATGACGTCCCTCAGGTCGCCCCTCTGGTCGGAGGACTTCGGTTTTTGGGAGCGTTTCCTCTGTTGCCAAGACCCCGGAGGGGGGGCTCTAGAGCAGTGGTTCTCAAAGTGGGGTCCGCGGACCACCAGTCCGCGGCGAAATAATTTACAACCTAACGTTTTTTTCCATGCTATGAGTCATGTTTTCTTTATCATCTGAAAACATGCTGTTTATTCCTAAGTAACTTATATAAAGCATTTAACATAAAACAATACAAAGTAGACACTTAAAGTTTTCTATAGATAGATAATCTATGTCTTTGCGTCAAGTAGACTATTCGCTGCTGTTGATTTTGCGGGACGTGCGCCAGAAAGGAGACAGAGAGACGGCATGAACCCGCATCCGGTTCTTTTCTGTATTTTTAAAAGGCATGACATTTTGTAGTCATTTATAGGCGTAGCCTATACACAAATAAAAAAATGGACACTTTACCGTTTCGGATGATGCACTCTTGCTTATCTATGACCATAAATAAGAGTATTCCTGTTTCCACTGCTGAGGAAAAATTCCCATGTAATTGCGCGCCGGCGTCTCGCGTGCGCGCACAATAGTCAGTTCTAGCACTGCTACTGTAGATTTGACATTAGAAGTCTGATCATTATCAAAATAAAAGTGCATAGTGACAGGGCCGTACCCACAACTGAGGTTGCAAGGATGCACATCGCAATGATACTGACCTTCTCGTCTGAGGTGCTTCAGCAGACTAACAACGACAGCTCAATGTCAAAATGTTTGAGTCGGAGTGAACTCAAAGTTCCCCGCACGACGTTTCAGTCAACGGTCATAAAGTGCGAGATAAGATGTAGGCCTTAATTAACAAACAGCTGTTTTAGATAAAAGTTTTAAAAAACGACTGAAACAATCAGTTTGCAAAGTATTAATCAAGCTCAACTTTAACAAAGGAAAAAGCAGGTCAATAGAAACATACTGTGCCCATGAGATTAACATTATGGATTCATATATTTAACATATACTGTATGTTTTTTTAGCTAATTACAGTAGCTCAAATTAACAACGCACGCACCTATTAAACATAATGCCATTATCATTGTATTTATAGGCTTATGGGCTTTATTTGTGTGCAGAATAGGCCTAATTATTGAAACATTTCTCTTTTAAGGCCATTCCTGATTGGAATATGTGATTGTGTTTCGTGACATCTTGACAAAAAAAAAAAAAAAAATGTATGCCACTGACTGACATGCTTCTACTAAATCTATAGTTATCCAATTGTGGGGCCTTAAAACACCTTAAAATGCACATGTGTAGATCAAGAACATCAAAAATTCCTAAGTGAGGGATCCTAAGTGATTCCTAGCAAGATCACTTTCGTTACCTCAGTAGGCTATTTAGAAATTCCTGCATAGTACCCTGGGTGGAGACCATTCATTTTGTGCAAAAATATTTCATTTGCCGCTCACACATTAACTTTGTGCTCAATAACTGTTATAAATATGAGGGGGGTCCTTGGAATTTTTTTTCCCCTGAAAGGGGTCCCTGGCACCAAAATGTTTGAGAACCCCTGCTCTAGAGGAAACGCTCTCCTTCTGCTCTGCCCTGTGGGAGGAGCTGGCTGATGGCTGGGGCTGATTGCTTTGCCCCCCCCTACTAGATTTGGCCTTCGCTTTCCGGGGGAGGTACTGCTGGAACGCCGCAGATTGTTTTCTCGACTCCTGAAACCTGTCGACAACCGAATTAACGGCGTCCCCGAACAGGCCAGAAGCCGAAAGCGGCGCATCCAGCAGGAAGGACCTATCCTTTTCTTTAATACCGGATAAGTTCAGCCACAGATGCCTCTCCGTGGCCACCATGGCCGCCATAGAGCGGCCAATAGTGCTGGCCGCTTCCCTAGTGGCCCGGAGAGACAAATCTGCGGCCTTCCTCAACTCCGCGACATCTTCAGGAGTAGGCCCCTCCCCCTCATCCAAATCTTTCAGGAGGTCGGCCTGGTATGCCTGCAAAATCGCCATTGAGTGCAGACACGAACCAGCCCGACCCGCCGCCATGTAAGCCCTGCCCACCAATGCAGATGTCTCTCTGCAGGGCTTACTAGGCAACACCGGGTCTTTAGGGAAGACGCCGATTCGGGAGAGAGATAGCTCGCTAAAGCCTCCTCCACCTTCGGCATCTTCCCATATCCCATATCTCGAGCCCCCATAACATTGCTGTAATCTATTACATTGGGACTCGAAATACGGGACGAATGCGGTCTTTCCCACGTTCTCGAGATCTCTTTATGGAGATCAGGGAAAAACGGGAGACCCCGGCGGTGAGGCTGTGACCTGCGCTGCAGGTAACGCTCGTCCATTTTACTGGTGACTTGCGTTTCCTGCTCATGTTGTGGCCAGCTGATGTTTAGTCTGGCCACAGCGCGTGTCACAACCTCCACCAGCTCCTCATAACCCAGGCCGCGTGATGGCGTGCTGAGATCACGGTCGTCCGCATCGATGCTGAGCACGTCCCCTTCCTCAGAAGTAGACAGCTCAAGCACCGGGACCTGATCGCGGGTAGGAGAAACCGCAGCGCGGGCTCCCACACCACTCTCAGAGGCTGCGGGATCAGCCGATGGCGAGCGAGAAAATGCCTCAGCATTCTCACTCTCCTCCGCCAGATCCCGCTGCGAACCCCAGGATCTCAGTCGCCGCATCGCCTCGACATATGCGGGACCGGAACCCTGGGGAACGCGAGCCTGACCGTGCTCGTCAAAGCACGCCAGCCGGGAGCGCAGCACTCTAATAGGCAAAGCCTCACACATTTCACAAGCAGCCCCCTCGAGAGCTGCTCGTGCGTGCTGCACTCCCAAACAATACACACAGAGAGAGTGTGCGTCCCCACCCGTGATGAAACGAGGGCAGGGATGCACACACCTCTTGAATTGTTCACTGGCCATACTTTCTTTCAATAATAAGACAAACAACACCAAATAAGACAGACAGTTTCAACATAAAGCGCTTGCTGAAGAGCGAAAGCTAGTGTGTGTTGTGACAGCGTCACTTTTATACTTCCGGGTATGCCGTCACATGTTACGTCACGACGCAACACCAATCAGGATTGGATTAGTTTCATTCATACTTCAGAGGCGCACGCTTAGGGAGCGTCCCCCAAAGAGTCGATTTTATCGACGCAGTGTTGAGTTCCCTCGATAGGGAACAACGGTTTCTTTCACAATCTAGTAAAGAAGATTAAGAAGATCATCAAATCAAAAAAAGATGGCGAATGAACACATCACTACTGCAAGACCCAGAATTTAATGAATATTTTATAAGAGAGTGGAAATCTTTCATTAGCATAAATAAAACCCCTGATATATCCGCTACAACTTTATGGGAGACAGCCAAAGTAGTAATGAGAGGAAATATTATATCATACTCTACGTATAAACATAAAAAAGAGAAAAAATTAGAAAAAGATCTGGAAGATAAAATAAAAATATTACACCAAACTTACTCACAAAACCAAAATGAACAAATATTAAATGAAATAAATCAGACAAAGAATCAACTGGACAGTATTACAAATAAAAAAATAGAATTTTATAAACAACGTTTAAGGTTAATACATTTCGAATATAAGGACAAATCAGGAAAATATTTAGCCAATTTGCTGAAACGTAATAAGGAAAAAACCCATATATCTACAATTAAAAACGAGAATAAAATAATTCATAACCTGCAAGATATCAATACAACTTTTCAAAGATTTTACAAAAATTTGTACAAAAGTGATAAAAAAGAAAATCAAAAAGAGACTGGTAAATTCTTGCACAATATAACACTCTCCAAATTAAGCCTAGCACAGAAAGAAGAATTAGAAAAACCAATAACAGAGGATGAATACAAGAAAGCTCTCTTTGCATTACCAAATAATAAATCACCAGGTTTAGATGGCTTCCCCCCAGAATTTTATAAACATTTTTGGTCAACTATTTCACCACAGTTTTTAGAAATGTCAGCAGACATTAAAAACAGCTCATCTATCCCACCACATATGAACACGGCATTAATTTCTGTTTTACTAAAACCAAATAAAGACCCAACATTATGCACAAGCTATAGACCCATATCCCTGATCAATACTGACATGAAAATAATTAGTAAAACCCTAGCCTCACGGTTAGAAACAGTCATCTCAAGTCTTATTCATCCAGACCAAACGGGATTTATTAAAGGACGTCATTCATCAGACAACATACGTCGCTTATTCAATATAATGAATAACAATAAAACACAAAATACTACAATTATTGTGTCATTAGATGCGGAAAAAGCGTTTGACAAAGTCAATTGGAATTTTCTTTTTGCCGCTTTAGATAAATTCGGTTTTGGAGAGTCATTCGTTCACTGGATTAGAACATTGTATAGTACACCGAAGGCTTCAGTCATCACTAACGACATCATATCACCATCATTCCAGTTGCAACGAGGGACCAGACAAGGATGTCCACTCTCTCCACTCCTTTTTGCAATATTCATAGAGCCCTTAGCAGCCGCAATAAGACAAAACGATAATATCACGGGATATTCAACGGATAAAATCACTCATAAAATCTCATTATATGCTGATGATATTTTATTGTATTTACAAAAACCAGAGAAATCTCTCATAGAAGTTACCAATGTCATTAATAATTTTTCGAAAATATCAGATTACTCTATAAACTGGTCCAAATCTACAATTCTGCCCATAAATAAAACATTACAGTATGTAAAAAACCTAAATACTCCATTTAATATAGGTAATATCACATACCTGGGAATACAGATCTCTCCCAATTTATCTGACTTATTTAAACTTAATTTCATTCCATTACTGAAAAATATAGAAGATGATTTAAAACGTTGGATGAATTTGCCATTATCCCTTATAGGAAGAATTTCTACAATAAAAATGATCATATTACCCAAAATTAATTACCTATTTACAATGATACCAATTCAACCCACTAAGAAATGGCTAGACACATTAAATACAAAAATAAATAAATTCTATTGGAAAAACAAAAACCAAGAATAAGCATCGCTACATTACAGAAAAATAAAGAGATGGGAGGATTAGGGGCACCCAACTTTTACTATTATTATCTAGCTGCACAATTACAATATCTCTACAAATGGATAAATGGCAATCATATTCACAACTCGTGGTTAGATTTAGAACAGGCAGATTGTAAAAAGATTTCATTATCTGATTTACCACATATTACTGAGGTTATTAAGGCCCATGATCTATACAATAATATGACAATTCGTACAACATTATTAGCATGGTGGAAAAGTAATCATATAACTCATAATTCAATAACACCGCACTCTCTCTCTCCTATATGGCATAACCCAGATTTTACTATTAATAAATGTACACTTAGTAATGAAAAATGGAAAACTGCAGGCATCACACATTTGCATAATGTATTTCTAAATAATAAATTCAAACACTTTTCAGAGTTGACAGAAAAATATAACCTAGGGAAAGATCAGTACTTTTATTACATACAAATTAATCATGCTATCAGATTTAAGATTGGCAATCTTCTTCCTAAATCTCCACCTCTTATTGAAAAAATAAAACAAATCAGCAACACAAAAAAATTATTATCCAAATTATACACTATACTAATAAATACAGATACAACATATTCAATACCTATTAAACAATGGGAAAATGATCTCAACATAATCACAGATGCCGAATTTTGGAAAGAAGTTAGCTTAAATACATTTAAGATGAGTAGAAATGCCAATGTACAATTAATTCAATTTAAAGTAATATACAGAACACACCTAACCCAACATAAACTGTTTAAAATGGGACTGTCAAAATCAAACAAATGCGAACACTGCAATCTAAATGTACAAGACGATTATTTTCATGCTATCTGGTCTTGCCCCCCAGTTATTCAATTTTGGAGAGAGATTACTGGTAAACTATCTGAATATCTTAAATGTAAGATCCCGGCAAACCCGTCATTATGTCTTCTATGAGACACATCAAAAATAAACCCTCCACTGGTACATGCATCACCCTTACTTCTGTCTCTAGTTATCGCCAAGAAAATTGTCCTAATTAACTGGAAAAATAAAAGCAGACTCAGTATTACTCAATGGCAGCACTTATTAACAGATCATATTACTAAAGAAAAACAGACGGCGACCCTTAAACACAAATTAACTAAATTCAAACAAATGTTTGGTTCCATTTCAGAATCATTAAACATTTATGTGCCCTAGTAGGTGAATTAGAGCCTCACCAGTTACCTATGTTAAATATATGAGACGCATACCATGCATATTAATACTATCGAATACCCAATGAATATACTTTAAATCTGAGTTAACATAGCATGGAATGGGTAGTTGGATTAAAGACATGTGACATACTCGTGGTATTGCTCTGCATTTTAATCTTGCATTGTATTAGTTAGCACATCGCGTATGTGTAGGGCGTGCGCAGGCCTAATAATATAATTTATGTTAATACCTCTTATTATGCTTCTAAATATTCTTCTTGTTATGTATTTAAATCTTGCTATTATTAAATTTCCTAAGGTCTGTAGGTGGGTGTAAGTGATGTTATGCGTATGAACGTCGGTATATATGTCTAGGCTTCATTATGTGTATGTTCGTGGGCCAATGTATATCGTATTTATTTTGAATGACATTTAATTATTGATGTATGAATTGTGTGAAGGTCTTTTAAGGCATGATCCACACACGTCTAGCTTATAAGTATGTCATCAATTATTAGTAAATGTGTGTATATGAGTGTTTATACCAGTGTACATGTATACAGGCTCGTGTGTATGTATGTGTATGTATATGTATGTGTTAGTGTGTGGGTGTGTGTAAATACGGGTATGTGCGTGATGAAATATATACATGTACACAAAATTTTTTTTTTTTTTTTTTTTTTTTTTTTTTCTCGCTCTCTTTTATTTATTTTTTTTTTTTTTTTCTTTCCCATTTTTCTTCCCCCCCACCCCCCTTTTACACCTGGCTAAAAATGCATAACTCAAGACTACAACCAGTGGTCATTTAAAAGTAATAACAACAATAATAATTGGACTACATCCAAGCACGGGCAGAGACACGACCGGATCATGATCCAGTGATCCGGACGGTCCGGCCAATGTGGTTTGGTAAACTCCTCTCAGACACTTCAGTCTTAAAGTCTTAACCATGTGCAGGCAGAGACGCAGCCGGGTCATGCACAAATGATCCGGAGGGTCCAGCCATTGTGCGTTGGTGTTAAGGGAAAGGAGAGGAGGAGGAGAAAGAAAAAGAGAAGGGAGGAAGGGAGGAAAAAAAAAAAAAAAAAAAAAAACATTCAGGAGAGCAAGGTGCAACTGCAAAAGTGAAATCAATATGCAATAGCCATTTTAACTCTTCATCCTCCCTATTTTTAATTTCTATTTTTCTTCCCCTTTGTTTTTTTTTTTTTTTTTTTTTTGTTGTTTTGTTTGTATAATCTTTGTACCTTTTTTATTTTATTTATTTATTTATTATTATTATTATTATTATTTTTTATTTATTTTTTTTTTATTATTATTTTTATTTTTATTTTATTTTATTTTATTTTATTTTTTTTTTTTGTGTATGTGTATATGTAGGTATGTATGTATATATATATGAATGTATATCTATGTATATGTATGTATATGTGTATGGATATATGGGTATGTGTGTAAATATGCAGATATGTGCGTATGAATATGTATGCACGTGTATGGGTTTATACATGTAGGTAAGAGAGATATAGATGCATCCGTATTGCCATCTGTCGATTTTGATTGTATATTTGTATACGTTGGCTCACTTTTCTCCTTTTGTATTATTATTTTGTTTGTTTCTATGTTCATTTGTTTGTCTGTTTGTTTTTTTTTTTTTTTTTGTTTGTTTGTTTTTTTTCCTCTTACTGTTATGTTTGTTTACTTGTACTCTTTTTTTTATATTGATTCCTTAATAAAAAAAAAAAAAAAAAGAAGATCATCAAATTTTTATTTCAATAAATTGTATTATTCCAATGTATGATTTTCACTAAGATATCTCAGTATAAGAGCAGAGGTTTTAAAACAATTTTGTTTAAAAAGCGGTATTGATAATTTAAGGTTTTATTATTCCGCTGACACATCCAAAAAGTGAAGAGAATTAACGTTACAGACTTTTTCGATTGTACTGTATCCCTCACAAAGCTATAAATGAGTTCAAATTTAGAGGAAAGACTTGTTCAAATGCATTTATGTCTCCTATTTTTTGTACATCTGTATATCTGGTTTTAAAATGAGAAGGTTTTACACTGTAAATGTTGAGGTGGTTGTGGTTGAACTGAACTCTCTTTACTTATGTGTGTTTAACCATCACAGATCGTGACACAATAGCGCCTCATAGCGTTCACACAATTACACTACAACATGTACACATAATGCATGACGTCTTCTTTTTTTTTAAACACTTAAACTTAAGTTACTCTTAGGACTTGGTACCTTAATGTATTACTCACGGTACCTACTAAGCACTCCGATAGGTCTACCAAATCTTGACAGTCTCATACCCATTGCATGAAATTTACAACTTCTTGTAAATTTCAAAACTTAGATTTTGAAATGTGGGGGGGACATGTCCCCACGTATAATGGCTCCTACGCCCATGCAAGCATTTCATCTCGCATTTTGTTTGGGACTATTAGTTTACGATTTTTGAACAACAGTCCATCTGTGTTACTCAGTTCCTCTCTAAAAGTCCATTACTGCTGTATAGACGAATCCGACGAGCATTCTAGGCTGCCATCTTGTGGCGACGCCATTACTGAGCTGTTACACCGGCATAGACATGTGCACCGGTATGTAAACAAACCTCGGTGATAACGCGAACGCACCCTCGATCACAGCTACAGACAGGCAGAATGACTTGTTGGGTTGATGATGTTAGACCTTGGCCTCCAGTCACAGGTGAAGGTACAAACGATCTTACAGATTATTTATGAAAATAGCTTGGCAAGCTATAGCTAGGCTAACATTTGCTAACGAGGAAACTATAAAAAGATCTGTCCATTTGGCAACAATAAATAAATAAATGAAATCAAATAAACAAATTCATGTTTTTCATTTGTGTCCATTATTTACATTGCAACGGGCAAGGGTAAGGTAACGTTACAGCTAGAAAGTATACATAATACCGACCAATTAGTGTTTTTAAACCATGGAAAGAGGTCATTATGACAGCGGGAGAACAATTATGTCACATAACGTTATATTTAGCTCAGGAAAGCCATTTAATGACCAGCATGTTAATGGAATAGAAAAAATAGCAAGAGATTTTGCTGATCACTATATCACATATTTAATATTTATTATATTTTTTTACTTATGTCATTAAATAATTGTTATTATACGCGAATGTCTGCGTCTTGTACTCGCCCAGGAAATCTTTGTAAACCGTATGGCTCCAGACAGGAGCAGTCGACCCGGGGTATTCACAATGTTTTCTCTTCAAAATTGAAATTCTGCCACCATTGAGCATAGCTGTCAACATTGAACACTGAAAATAAGGGAGTTTTCCCGGGATCCATCCCCAAAATAAGGGATTTTTTTTTTTACACGATTCTTACCCACAAACTTTAAAAATAAAGCACTAATCCTTAAAAGTCTAAAGAGTTAATAACTAGCCTAGAAACTAGTGTCATTTAAAGAAAAAAAAAATCTACATTTGGATTAGCGGTGTGTTGCTCTTGCCTTTGCGACAACAATTTCAACTGTTATCACATCTTCCAAAACCCACAAAATAGGGAAGTGGGCTGTCTGTTTATTTCAATAACATTTAGCCTACACATTTTGTGTAGTTTTAAAGAGCCTATATTTAGCCTGGTGGTGGACCGTCACTCAGAAGACACACTCTGTTGTTATTGTAGCCTATCGTATCTTTATATCCTCCTGAGGCCCAGAACGTTTTTTTTCCAAAAGTTTTTTCTTCTTCTTCGTGTAATCACATTGTTAAGAGCATAAGAAACAAATGAAAAAAAAAGAAAAGATATTTTATTCATATGTTATATGACCTTAAATTATATATAGGACTAATGGCAATATAAATCGATTATTATAATTATTATTTGTTTAAATTACATTGATATCTGAATTTATGTAAAAACCTTGACTTTCAAACATCAAAATGTAAAATGTAGGCTATTCGAGTACAAAATGACATATAAACATCGTTTCCTATTTTTTATTTATTTATTTTTTGCCTGGAAACGCTTTCAACACGCTTGCATGTCGCTTGAAAAAATAGGCGTCAGTTCTATTTCTAGCATGCACGCGTTTTCTGGAGACGCGCGTGTCACGCAGGCAGTGTGCAAGCTCTAATCTGTTAACATGGGAGCCGAAATAAAAACGGACACGCCACACAGCCAGTGTGTCTCCGGCCAGCACGCGCGGCGCCGCATCCGAGGATAAACGACTTCAAGCCGAATCAGCCCGAGCTCGAACGTCTCACACAATCATAGTAAAAAAACGGGATATTTTACGGGAAGATACTAAAACGGGAAGACAGCGGGAAAAGAGCAAAAATACGTGAGAAACCCGGAAAAAACGGGAGGGTTGACAGCTATGCCATTGAAGCAATTTATAACGGAAACTGTTTACCCACTCGACATTATACAAGGGCTAACGTTGTAACGTTAGTGACAGTCGTAAATCGCGGGCTGTTTATTCCAGTGGACGCAAGTTGCAACTAAAACAATAGGATGCAATGGCGCAACGCTACCCAGCTCAGTAATGGCGCCCGCTTACTTCCGGTATTTTCGCCGGATTCGTCTATAGACCCCTTTTGCGCCGACGTCACAGTTACGTCACGGCGCTAGCTGGGGGCAAAACAAAGTGAAAACTGGAGGCGCCCACTGCAAACCAGCACAGATTCGGCTACATAATAAGGAGCTTAAATTAATTTCATTATTTTTAAATGTCATCTTATTGTGTTGTTTGGTGCAAGAATCAATGAAAAATGAATCTGGATTTTTTATTTCTAGAAAATATTCACATGATTAAAATCGCACCGTAATGACACTCTTTACATTGTCGTCTTCTCTGCCCTGGCTCATACACACAAGTTTTGTACAGGACCATATAGGCATCTAAAGATTTATGCCATCAGTTTCTCTTTACGATGGGTTTCTCTGTAAGGTAGGTGTAGAAGTCAGGCCACTCACCGAGGTAACGTACGTTAATCCTGTCAGATCGTCCATGCATTGAGTGAGCGTGTGAAGGCTACGGGTCAGCCAATCTGGTTCTGTCCGTTAAAAATAACTTTTGGAAATAGCAATCACACTCCTGAACAGTGAGTGACCTTACACATTAAGATAAAATCTGAGTTTCTCCAGTCATTGTTAAAAAACAAGCTAATAAAACTTGCTAACTAGCGTTAGTGACGCACCCAGAGGGATCATCTCCGCCCACATAAAAACGTCACCATGTTTACCAACTGAAAAGGGGTCTATAGATTTTGGTACTTGGCTTCTTGAGTTTGGCCACCCTGACTGAACAGCTTCTCTGACTAATCTCAGTTCTTTATCCTCTAAAGTTGCTGACTGAAACTGTTCTCTTTTTTTTTTTTTTTTTTTTTTGAAACAGGTAACTTATTATTTAAACTTTATTCCATTATGTTAATGACCACTGCATTAATCACTTTCGTGAAGCTTTTTATACTACAAACAAACAGTATTTTAATTTGGAACCTGAAATCTGGTGTAGCTCATTTTAAAATCAGTGTGAATTAATGAGTTTGTCCACAAGGGGGCAACACTGACCCGAGCCGCTGCTTTCAGCAACTACAGTCAGAAGAGAAACAGAGGATACTGGAGGACAACAACAACACGCTGCTGTTTCAAACTGTTAAAATGCGCCACATTTGTTTTGCTAGTTTATGCAAACTCGTCGTCTTTCTGCAGCATTCATCTTTCTGAAGGACAAAATTGTCATTCTCTTGAGTCGTGCAGATGTGAAGAAAACAGGAACTGTTTGTGCTAAACGTACTGACCACTGAGCAAAGCATGCAGTGTGACACCAGCAGTGCCTTTAATAACATTGTAAAATGTAACATTTCTCCAGAGGTGTCAAAAGTATTCACGTTCATTACTTAAGTAAAAGTATAGATACTGTACTAGGGTTTAAAAATACTTCTGTAGAAGTTGAAGTATCAACTCAAGCCTTTTACTCAAGTAAAAGTATAAAAGTACTGGTTTCAAAAACTACTGGTTTAAAAAAGTAAAAGTATTGTGAGGAAAAAAATCCCTTTATAGGGATAGTTCACTTTGAAATTAATTTTTGGTATGTTTTATCTTACCTCAAGGGCATCCAAAATGTAGGTGTCTTTGTTTCCACAGTATTTTCAATTTTGATATAGAAACCGTTCTTGTCTGTCAGTCATATAATGCAGGCCTAGGGTCACCACCTCAAAGAGCATGCACAGAGAAGTCCAAATCAATATTTGACGCGATTTGACCCGTATTCTTGACTCTTGAGCAGAAAACTGTTGATTTATCCGTCACTTACCACATCTCTAGGTTTCCTTCGGAGGAGTTTTGCTGCTTCGCACAACCAAATGTAACTACAGCCTCTCACAGGTTAGAAAGAAAACACAAAGCCAATCAGTTTAGCGATGTATGTTCAGGGGACGGGACTCAGATCTGTTCTCCGTGTGTGTTATTGGTCATGTTTTTGTTTTTTTTATGATGACAAGCCGGAATGACAAAAATGCCGAAATTAAATGGGAGTAACGAGGCTATTTTTAAAATGTAAGGAGTAGAAAGTACAAATAATTGCATGAAAATGTAAGAAGTAGAAGTAAAAAGTATAGGCTGAAAAAAAAATTACTCCAGTAAAGTATAGATACCCAAAATTTCTACTTAAAGGACAACTCCAGCGCAAAATGAACCTTTGGTCTAATTGCACATTGTTACCTATTCAACCGTTATCTGAGATTTTTTTTCATGATTGCCGAATCTAAATAGTTTTATCTATAAAAACAGTTTAGCCTATAATGCTAGTATAACGCTAGTCTATAGGGCATAGAGTAATGACAAATAAAAATCGCTTTTTATTACCACTAACAAGGCTCAAAATAGCCCCACAGTAACACGGTAGCACAATACCCAGGTAGCAAACAGACGTTGGCCCAACGTTGGCCCAACGTCTGTTGTTGTGTTGGGCCAACGTTGGGTGCTGACGTTGGCCCAACGTAATTTTGTCCGTTGGGCCAACGTTGGGCCAACCATCTCATTGGATGGCCAGCAGACCTTCTGCCAACCAAAAAACCACGAAAACAACATTGGGCCAACGTTGGGCCAACCATCTCATTGGATGGCCAGCAGACCTTCTGCCAACCAAAAAACCACGAAAACAACATTGGGCCAACGTTGGGCCAACCATGTCATTGGACATTCAGCAGACCTTCAGCCAACCTAAAAACCATTATAACAAGATTGGGCCAACGTTGGTTCAGCAGTCAGCAGACCTTCATTGTTGAATTGCATTAAGAGACGGCACAACAGACAAACTTAATTGGTTATAAAATGACCCTTTTTATTGGTGACAAGTTTAATTTATTAATTAATGACGAAGAATTAATTCAAACAAAATTAAAATAAAGCCAATCAACAAGGAACCAAAAATTGACAAAAAAGGTGGCAAAGAAAATGCAGAAGGAGGCAAAAAACAAACAAACAAACAAAAACAAAAAACACTGAGTTGCTCTGACGATGAAGACGGAGCGGAGGAGGAGAAGCAGCATACTCCTGTTAAATAAAAACAAACATAAACAACTTTTTAGAGCATTTAAGATATGTGTCGTTTTATTTTTGAGTGTATATTTTTTGGGGGGGAAAGTAGGATTTATTTTCTCGCCAGCAAGAGATTTTCATCATGTTGGGGTAGCAAATTTATTATACATCTATAGTGTACGCCTAGTAAAGATGAAATACCTCTGTTTAGTGGTGGGGTTAGACAGAGGAAGAAAAAAAAACAATTATTGGAAGACACTTACATTCACTTTCACTGCTGCTGGAATCTAATTGAGGGGGAGGCATCTGCTTTTCTGTGTTAAAGAAAAAATATAGTAATTATCAAAATGTAAATTACTTAAAATGTATATATGAACATATATATATATATATATATATATATATATAAATATAATAATTAATAACATTTTGGATCAGCCTTAAAAATGCCTTGTGTACCTTTTTCTATTGCTCTTTTTTTTCTTCCTCCATTTCGGTCTCCACTATACTTCAGCCAGGTTTTTATTTTTTCCTCTGCTTCCACCACTTTTGCCCCTTGTCTTTTGGCTGCATCTGTCAGCATGACATTAAAGAATTTTTTTTTTTACTTGCATTGCATTTCATTCAATGACACATTATGTGAAACTGTAATGGGTTGTTTTCTCTTTTGCAATTTCAAGACAAGTTATGTCTTAGTTTTGAATGTTTTTTTTTTTTTTTAAACACATCACCTATGACAACTTTTGCTAGCAAAAGTGTAGAAAATGGGCTCTTCTGTCCTCTCCCTTGCCAATTAAAATTGTTGGCCAACTCATTGGTCATTATTTCCCTCATCATTCTGTGGACAATGTCTTTAGCAGATGTTCCACCCAAGCTGGTAAGATATCTTGTCTTTGAAAAAAAAAAAAACATGTGTTAAGCACCAGTAAACCAGGTCTAGATCTCTACATATAATATAATATAGTTAGATATTAATAATATGTTAGTATTCGTTTAAGTGAAGAAAAAGAACTTTAGAATTTACTAGAGAACGTTGTGTGTCTCTGTTTGACAGCCTATCCTCCAAATCTTTTATGCCGGTCATGCTCCTTAATGGAAACTGAAACTCCTCATTCACAACTTCAGCAGCATTCTCTCTTCGCAAAATCGCCTGAAGGAGGAGCGTATTCTGCCTGACCTGACCCTTTATCTCTTCCAGCATCTGGTAGAGCCGGAGTTCTCTTTCTGAATCAGACAAACATACGATGCAACATTATAACTACACAGAATTGAACGTATAAAGAGAGAAACTGCACCTCTTCTTTTGTTGTCTTTATCATAACTTTAACAGCCTTTTGTTAAATCCATCCCAGCTTTTTTGAGACGCCATAAATTTAAAATTTGCTCCCATTTCCCATAAAATAGTAAAATTTGACATTTTCAACATTTAATGTGTTGTCAATGTCCTTTTAAAGCAAAATATGATTTTACAAGATTTGGAATTTTGTTTTTATGTTGCATTTCACTTAATGTCACAATTTAAAAAAAAGGTTGTAAATCAAAGCACATTGATATTAATGCTAATTGTCAAAAGCAAGGCTTAAAAAGTTTATCATTTGAAAATAGAACAACTTAGGTTTTATTCTCCTTTTTGGTTACATATATTTTATTTTGTTCCTTGAACAGTGTCTAATCCAAGTTAGAGACTAAAGGTAATTACTAAAAGCTATGTAAGGAGTTAATTCTACTTACCATCTTGTCTTGGTTCAGGGACTGTCACAGCAGGTGCTGATGGTGCTGATGGTGCTGATGGTGCAAATGGTGGTATGGCTGGCAAAGTCAGGCTTTTGGCTCCATTACTGCAGAATCTTTTTTTTTTTTTTGGTCTTTCCATTGTCTCTGCATATGGAACAGTGAGAAACAGAATCAGTATAATGTACAATACATTGTCAGACATCACAACATTTACTTCCATCCAGAGCTTCGCTGCGATCTTATACAACAGGAAAGTGACCACTGTTCAAAAATTCCTTTCAACATATTATTATAATTCAACATAATTAAATATAGTTTACTACAACTTAATTTTGACAGAAATGTGAGATATAACCTTGTACTGTAATTTCCAACACACAGTTTATACATTCATTTGGCTAAATTTCTAAGGTTAATACATAAGAGCAGTGATTTTTTTTTTTTTTTTTTTTTTTTTACCTTACATTAAACACTCTCTTGTGGCTCAGACAAAGGAAATTACTTTAATTAATTCTAAGGGGACCATATTATCAAGTCTTGGATTTAAGGAATCTGTGGTGACCAGATATGTTGGGAAATGATGCAATGACCACTGTCTGTTTTCGTCTGTACCTGTGTGGTGCCTGCTTGTTGAGGCCTGCACTGGAGGTCTTCCTGAGGCGGTATCAGATGGAAATCCATTTACATATTTTGATGATGGTCTGTTGGACACATTAAGTGTAATCAATTTTTGTAAAAGCTCAGTGCAAATAAGCAGTAGGCTATAAAAGGAGAAGAACAGAGTAAACATACACTCTTTTCCGTACACTGTCCTCATTTGTAGACTCCAAACTGTTGCCTTTACAAAACTTCACCAGCTTTCTTCTGGCTTTTTCATAGGAATCTAAACATAGAAACAAATAACATCACTAAGCCTATTATCTGAACATTTGAAAAGAACTGCTTGGCATAACTCACAAGGAGCATCTTTTAATTTTTGAATAGTTATTTCTCTATATTTCTCAATAATAATTCATATTTAATTCCTCAAAGACTTACCATACTCAGCTACCCATTCAGTTATATATTCGTCCCATTCTTCATTAGGAGTTTCATTTTTTTTCAACCGCTTTTCTACATGTTGTACTGTTATATGGAGGCCAAAAGGAAATTTTTTTGTCGACGCTCAGCCAGTCACTTGGTATTACCTCTGTCTCATTCTTTTCAGTAAAAACAACTATTGAATACATCTATAAAAAAAATTTAAAAAAAAAAAATATATATATAGTGTTACAACTTTATACATTTATTGTAGCTCTATTAATTACCCAGTGGAAATCTAATTAATTAAAATAATTCCTAGTCTTATTATTACTATTTCTTATGCTTGATAAGGTCTGTACCTAATGGTGGTGGTGGTGGGGGGGGGGGGGGGGGGGGGGTACTTACTGTAAAAGAAGAACTTTTGAAACAGTCTGTGTAGGAACAATAGTCAATGACTGCCCGGGTTGTTTCACAAAGGTTATGTCAAGTTGATGAATGAATCAATGGGATAGGTGAAAAATGATGACTTGTTTTGGAATTTAAGACAGACTAGATGTGATGCTTCCTTGTCTTTTAAAATGTTTTTAACTATATAAATATCTCCATTGGACTGGATATAATGGGCTTTATGCACAGCTGCACTACTTCCTGAACTTCAGTCAGCTCCTTGTTTCCTGTCTGCCATTATTGGTCAAATTGATTAATTCAGGTGTGCTTGACCTCAATAGTCATGGCAACTGAATTAATCAATTTGGCCAATAATGGCAGACAGGAAACAAGGAGCTGGCTGAAGTTCAGGAAGTAGTGCAGCTGGGCATAAAGCCAATTGTCTCCCTCTGATAAACTAATTAAAGTTCCACCATTTACATATTTCTTATACTGTGTGAACTGCTGAGATGTCACATCATATGGAACAGGCCCGTTCTTATGTTCCTGGTAAAAACCATCCTTGCACACCTTTATTTTAGTTCTGACACTTGCTTTTTCTGACAATCTCCTGATGATCTGTTGAAGGGGCTGGGTAGGGGTCCTAGTCATTTTTTTTAATGTGTAGAGGAAGTTCTCAAATGGAAAAGCTGAGAAATTATGCAGCACACCAAACTGCCTTACATCATTGGCAAGATGTGTCAGGCCGTGTATGTTATACACAACGTAATTACCATAGACAGATTGAAAATGCTCGACAAATGTGATTAGTAACTTTTCAGCAAAATCACAGTACTGGAGTCAGAGTGAGGGGCAGCATAATATTCGAATGGCTACATGCAGAAGCATAAAATTGTGGTATAGAACATTCGGCAGATGGTCTTTCAGTGCAACTGGACCAGTGTACAGAAGAAAAGTTCTGAACTCTGTTGCTTTCCACCTATCTACCTCAACAAGGGATCTCCCTTTTCGTACAAACTCTCTGGGGAGTCTCAAGGCAAAGGACATAAGCGCTGCAGAAATTAGGCCTATCTGATGAGCACCTAAACGAGTTGGAAGTGGTCCCCTCATTCAAAACCCTATCAACTTTCTCACAACCCCAAGAAAAACCAGATGCATAACATCTAATGGAAATTGGGAGACCATACCAATTCCAACCTTTGTCAACACACTGGTCCCTTTATGGTGAAACTCATCGTCTTTATTAATAAAAGACGTATCTGTCCGTAAAGGTGAATCTACTTCAGGAAAAGTCATGCGATTTTCCACCCATGTTTCCTCCTGTGTGCATTTTTCACAGCCGTGATATGCATTGTGGGCTTTAATGTTTTTTTACGAAAGCCCTCGCACTAGCGTCGCAAACAAAATTAGAAATTTTAATTTCTACACATTTGCCAATTACATCCACACCCTCTAGTTTAAGCTTTCCATATTCATTCACAAATGATTCTAGGAACAGATTGACATTCTCTGGCTTTTTAGATCCAAGATATAAAGCGATGACGAATGGTTACTTTGTTTTGTCTTCCTCTACCAAGCCTAGAATGGGCCAGAACTGCTTATTACTGCTTTTGAACAAAGGCAGTCCATCAATATTCACTTGTAAATGAATGGCCTTTGGGAGAGGGTCTATCTGGTTTAACACATCCCTAATGCCATTCTCCACTCCAAAATAATGCATGGTGCCATCAGCAATCTCCTGGACCTCATAATTAGTTTGAGTCCCTAAAAGAGTGCGAGAATCCTTTGGGAGATATGGATGATATTTCCTCAGGATGCCCAACATCCCATTTAGATGGCATTGTGGTATTTGGCTGTCTATTGCCCAACCTCTGATCTCCTCAGCAGACTCAACAAATTAAACTTAGTCTCTAACTCGTCTGATTCATAGGACATGGGCCAATCAGAAGCAGCATCTGACCACACTTAATCAGCAGGGGCGTTTTTTCCCAGGCATATGTTTATGTCGGCTGCGTCAGATTCAGCATTGACGCAAACCTCACTAAGGATATTGTAAGCCCTCCGCTTTGCCTGACGTTTAAGTGTTCTGTCTGAATAAATTCTGTTTGCAGACATTGTTAGTGTGCTGCCAAACAATATCTACAGCTGATTTCGATTGTTTAATCCAAACTAGAAGGCTATGAAGAAATACAAATTTATTCAATGTTTCATTAAGGTTTAACAGTATTTTGAACTGAAAAATGTATACAGTGTTTACCATTTTGAGGCCAATAAGATTAAGCCAAGCATTCCAGGTGTCACACATTAGCTTTTGTCTTTATGCGCTTCCTGGCCATTAAGTTCAAGATTCAGCTTTGCTTTTGTAATGGTAAAAGTGTGACCACGCTGGTCAGACTGATTAGATTAGCGTCTCTGGTAATCTGCTGAATCATTTACATTAGCTTTGTTTCAAGAGACTCCTCCTCAATGTAACTCCTCCAGATTAGCATCTCAAGGCACAGAAAACTGCTATGCTGATGAACTGAGGTGTCTGTTGAATCATATACATTTACTTTTGTTTCAGTTTCTCCCCCCCTCAATGTAAACTCCTCCCCTCTAAATGTATAAATTGTAAGGGAATGTTTTCCCTTAGTTAGACTATCTTAGACTATCTTTGAGATGACTACAGCTACGCAATAAAGAACTTCTGCGTGAAAGATACCTCAAGAGTCTCCTGGTCTGTTGCGTGGAAGAATAATAAAACTTCACTACAGATGGTGCCGTGACCCGGATAGAGAAATCTTACCTGAATCAACAAAATGCAACAAAAGATTTCAACAGAGAAATCTTACCTGAGTTCCAGAACAAGATCAACAAAGCGGACTGAGTTCCAGAACAAGAACAAAAAGAACTTTTCTGACTGAGTTCCAGACTGAATCTTTTCATACAAGCAACGATTCGGTGAGTTTCACTCTATTCAAAGAACCAGACCAGTACCAAAGTTGTGCCTCTGCGCCGTCAGAGAGTTATCAGACAAGCTGTAGTGTTTGATTAACTAAAGTTATCCTTTAAAAGTTGTCTTTTAAAGATGAAAGGTATCCTCTGTTGTCAGGCAGGGAAGATTGACATTAAATGTTAATATTTTGGGATCCTCTGAATAAGTCAGGGAAGTTGTAAGATATCCTCTGAATGAGTCAGGGAAGTTTTGTCGAAAGGAATAGTGCCTCTACGTTGCTAGAGAAGATATCCTCTAAACTTAGGGAAGATTAACATTACGTGTTAATATTGGTGATAACCTCTGTTCGCAGAGAAGGATTAGCATTTTTGTGCTAGTTATTGTGGTCGTATCCTCTAAAAATTTTGGAAGGTGAAAGATCCTTTCCATTTTCTTTCAGGGAAGATTAGCGCAACATGCTAATAGTTTGTGTTGTTTGTTTGTTGTTTTGTGGTGTTACCCTCTAAAAATTTACTTTAGAGATGAAAGTTTGAACCTCTGTACAAACAGGGAAGTATTAACATAAAGTGCTAGTAATATTGTGGATTTTCCTTTGCTCTGTCAAAGAAGGTTTACAACAGTCGATCTGTGTAAACAAGTGTAGCCTCTGTTGATCAGAGAAAGTTAGTTTTGTGTGATAACAAAGAAACTCACAAAATGGTTGTGACGAATGCTAGGTTGGTTCCTACAACTGAGAAAAGTGGCCTTGCCGCTCCATTGTGGTCAGATAGTGAATTTAAGTCATTGTTAGGAGAGCACATGGACTCCATAGTGACTCAGTCAGTCAGAGTGAATTTGACAAAGAAATTTGGCATTCACCCAGAAAAAGTATGGTCTATAGATGAGTGTAAAAAAGTGCTAGGAGCAAGTATTCGCAAGAACAATGTGAAAGCCATTATCTGTTGTTACAAAGAATACAGTTTATCCATTGCACAGGAACAAGCTAGGTGTATTGCTAAGTTAAATGAACAGAACAAACAATTGCAGACTCAATTGTCCTGTTTCACGACAAAGGTGGGCAATAACCAGGCCTCAGCCAAATGTAACACTGAAGACCAACAGTCAGATGAAACTTTTCCTGACTTACAATTGTTTGAAAGAGATGTAGACATCCCATCAGTAACAGATAAGCATGTAAATTCAGTGAAGGTGTGTGCTGCTAGAAAAAGACAGCAGGGAATTGAACAGTCAGAAAGTGTCCCTTCCAGTGCTTCTGTTGTTCAAATCCAAACTGTTGCTACAACGCTTGGACCTAGAGACATAGAAAGATTGTCACAGAGTTTACCGCCAGCACGCACACAGTTCACTGAATTTAGTAGAGCATTGGTCAGCAAAATGCGTCTCTACGACATGTCGTTAACAGAAGTCACACAGTTAATGTCTCAAATTCTAACTGAATCTGAATTCAACAGTTTTGAGTCTGCTGTTACTTCCGAACTGCAACATGCCAGAAAAGATGAATTGAGAGAAGGTGTTCTGAAAATCCTAAAGAATATCCTAGGACCCAAGATAGATTGGTCTAGAATTACAAACTGTGTACAAAAGAAAGAAGAAACTGTGAATGAATATACTGAGAGGTTTTGTCAGTCAGCTGTAACGTACAGTGGAATAGTGGATGATTCTGAAAGTGTACTCCATGACAAAGGACCGCTGGTCCGCATCTGGTCAGATGGCCTTATAGCTGACTACAGAAGAGCTTTGCCATTTTTGGATCTGACTTGGTCTCACAGAACTCTTAGAAGTAACCTGGACAGGTTAACTGCTTGGGAAAGAGATTTTGATGTTAAGGCAAGAGTACAAATTGCAGCAGCCTCTTTTAAGGTCAGCACAGAAAACCCACAGAAACGTAAATGTCCTAAGAGAGAGGGCAGGTGTTATTACTGTGGTCAGCCGGGACATTGGAGCAGAGAGTGTAGAAAAAGCAGAAAGAATTTTAAAGAAGGCAACCTTTTTGCCAAACTTCTCAGTTTGCTTGCTATTCTGAAGCCGCCATTCCCCACGTCTTTAAACGGGTGGGGCAGCTTGTTGACGTGTTAACCATTTGGACTGTGAGTGCTTAATTTCCCCAGTAACTTACAACAGAGATAAAAAACTTATGTTTGTTATGTTAACAGAACAAAAGGAAAGTGGCTGTCTCAGCTTTTCCTTTGGGGGACTGCTTTAAGTAAACTCACAGCCTTAAATGTTATTCTACAGTACAGGCCTTTCATCAATAATAGTGTTAGGTCAGACTGTAAATGTACATGCCCTCATGCAGTGTCCGCAATAATGAATGAAGCAAAAGTCAATTTTGTCACCTTTTCCCATTGGGGAAATTGGTTTAACTACCCTCACCCATTCTCATGTATGACGTCTACAACGACTGATGTTTTGTTAGAGGATGAAGGAGAAATAACTCATAATTGGGTTATGCAGATCTAAGTACACATGTCACAGGACAGGTCAAGCCTAAGTGGCAGGTACCCCATCAAGGGACGTTGATCGGCAGTATTGTGTCAAGAAAGAAAAGAAACTTGGTATCATGTATCACAATGAAAAGTGTTCTGTCACATTGCAAAGTGTTCTGCAAAGTTCTGCCACCCACAGGGACATGATATTGACACGAACCAGTGAGGAGCCAAGGGAAGAACCAAATGCAACAGGCTTTGGGGGCCAACCCTTTCGGTGAAGACTCCCTCATAGGTTTCCCCATCCATTTAGTCTCATCCTCACCTCACTGGGTTCTTTATGTGTCAAGAATTAAGAAATAGGGAAAGAGGGAACAATAGCAGACTCAGTGTTTACTCAGCAGGATACAACCCTTGTCTTTGAAGAAATACTGCTCTCTTTGTTTTTCTTTTTCCTCTGTGCAGATACCACTTGATGGCTATCCCGAGACCCATACGCACAGACGTCTTCACCTGCGTATGAAGCCACCACTTCCAGAAAACAACGAGACCCACTGCCGAGCCAACTATCACCAAAGTAAAGAAGAAAAATACACAACGCAGAGAAAGGACTTACGGAACCTTCAGTCATCCATCAACATTATCAAG
This sequence comes from Pimephales promelas, assembly GCF_016745375.1. The sequence goes on along the minus strand of NW_024121259.1, from coordinate 11,224 downwards.
ATGTAGTAACCACCAGGGGCTCGTTCTTCGTACGTTGCTTAAAACATCCGAGATCAAATGAGACATCCAAGATAATATCATCGTGCTAATCATGATCCGGCTAATTGGGTTCTTCGAACACACCTGTTGTTTATGATTAGTATCGCTGGATTGAGTTATCTGAGATAACTGCGCGTTCTCGCGTTGGTTTAAAAGGGGACATGTATCGATAGCAGAACCAGTGATCAGCAGCGCTGCTATTGGCTGTTCAGCATGGCCAAAGAACACGCCCAGTTTTTCTCCCAAGCAGAGCAAGCGCTTTTAATGCAAGGTTATGCCGAATTTCAGTCTTTAATTAAAATGCCAGGAACACCTCAAAGTGTGCAAAAGCCAGGAGAGAGTGCTGGCAAAACTAGAAGACAAATTAAATGCGTTTGTGGTGGCCATGTTAGATGTTTTAATAACTTATTATTATTATTTTATTTTTATTTTCATAATTTCATAATTACTTTGATTATTGTAATGTCGAGTCACCTATAATAATGGACATGGTGAAAGTGAAGTCCAAAAATATTCTACTTAGGCCTAATGGTAAATTTATAGGCCTTATAGGCCTACTAGTCTCTTTTAAAAAGGCACTGTTAAATAAATGATTGTCTGTTTAGAAAAGCAACCAAGAAAAAGGCTGAGAAAAAATAGCAGCAACACCTTCATCACTGGGAAATGAGATTTACATTATCTTTGTACACTGTGAAATAATTTGTTGCTGCATTAAATGAAGTAGACCTATAATCTGAATTGGCTGGTTTAGTCATTTCAACTGTTAAATCTTGAGTAATGATAAATTGCTTTGTCTTGTGAAAGTAAAAACTGATAAACTTATGTTAATGTAAAAATATTTTGCCATGAGTTATCAATCACATTGCACTGGAGAGTGAAGAAAACTTCTCAGATGACTGTCCTTTGGAGGAAGTACTTTAATTTAATTAATGGCTTTAATTGATTTATACTTGTGCCTATGCCTATTATTTCTGACAGGAGTCCACATGTACAGAAAGGCCTACAGAAGAGTCTGCACACAGCAGTGATACAGGGGTCGGCAGTGTGGAGACAACTTTTGCTTTTTATTTGTTGCATTTGTTCCCTATATGAGTCTTCAACAGAAAATAGAGTATTTTGAAAAAACAAAAATCAGGGGGAGAAATAACTTGACTAAGTTGCACTAGAAATAGAGTTGCTTAAACAACACCCTCACGACGATCGTTTCACGAGAAAAAAAAAATAATCTCAGAAATTAGGCTACACTATCGTGCTGCGCTAAAGGACTTCCCGTATCAGCCGCGATCTAATCCTGTTTACATGAAATAAGCCTGCTCGCGAGCAGGTTCAAGCTGACGGACCTGTTGCTATGACAGCAAGTCCAGGATGAGCGTCGAAGAACCAAACGATCCAAGATCATGCCAAATCGACAACAATCAAATCCAGCTAACTGAGTTAGCGAGGTACGAAGAACGAGCCCCAGGACATCACACAAAGTGAAGACTAAAGAATCCTTGTTTTGCTGGAAACGTTGCAGGCCACAGCCGAAGATGGCTGCATTGACTCACTTGTGCACAAACATGATGGTTAAACAGTCTGAATCTTTCAGCAAAAATTACACCAGATGTAACTGAAATTTAATTCTTCCGTTAGAGCTTCACGGACCCTACTTGCATGTTTGTTTTCTGTGTCAGCATGCAATTACAGAAAAAGCAAACACAGAACATGTGCCTGTAACTAGCAAAAGTTACAAGAGTGAACTTTTAATCATTTAAATTTGTACTTAATGTGAGAGTTATTAGTACTCTCAAGAGGGGGAAATGTGAGATTACAAATTTTATTAATACATGTTTAATTTAATGTTTTAAATGGAGAAAGTCTGAAAACAGTAGGAATTCCCAGTGTGACCCTCCTGATTGTCCTGTGACCACACGGGAAAGCTAGGCCTTTCCTGTTTCTCGTCTCACCGTGTGAAAATGCCTGTTTGAAGTTTGAACACCTGCTAGGTTACCATTTGTCTTGGAGCTTCAGGGTCAAGTGCATTACCATTTGATTTGTCTCAGAGTCTCCAGCTTCATGTAATCCCACCCTCTTTGAAATCTATAAATTAGAATGTAAGGTTCTTTTAAATCAGACTTATTTTGAGATGACTACAGCGATGCACTAAAGAACTTCTGCATGAAAGATACCTCAAGAGTCTCCTGGTCTGTTGCGTGGAAGAATAAAACGTCACTACAACGTTCATAGAAAATCCTACAAATATGTACTCTCTCTCCGTGTTAGTCACCAAGACATTGTTTATTTGTCGGCAAGTCCGACATGCAGGTAACATGAAGAAAAAGTACATATTGTTCATTTAAATATACTACCAGTACCAACATTGTAACAGTACAACGTTATAAAATGGTCGAATTTATCTTTTACTAACGGCTAGCTAGTTTGGGACCAAATATTGATTTGTAGTTAATTTATGGGAAATGAAAGTTCATTTTGATAATTTTTCTTGGAATGGTTGGGATGGTTTAGCTTTACAAATGCAAATCAACAACATTTATAAAAAAACCAATAAAAAGTTACTCATTTAAGATTCAAAATAATGTATGATTTTAGTTGTTAGATGAGTTGCAGTCGAGAAGGTTAAGGAAGGCCACCATTGGTGGAAAATGGTCAAGTCACCATTTTAAGAGTAAGGCTGGGGGATACATTCTAAATTAACTGAATGTTGGGTAGTTATTAACATGGGATTTGCAACACAAGCATCTTAAAAACTACATTTATGAAACTGAAAAATATTTGTGCCAAAAGGAGTTAGAGAAAGAGTTCTGCATTGGACTGACGATCTCCAGGCGTGAGCTTGAGTAGTCAATAATGTTGACCTGAACCCCCTGAGTCTCGATGGAATGCACTGTTCCATTCAGAATGAAATGAATGGTCTTGTGCTTAATGTCCTTCACCAGGATGTTCCGCCAATGAAGATTTCTGAAACATCAGTACACACCACTTACATCAGCTTGCACTGTAGATGCATACAGATTTCTGCATATGCGGTCATTTAAATTTCAGCTTCACACTTGTTACCTGTGTTCAAAGCTCAGGGCTTGCTCAGCAACAGCCAAAGCTGCGGTGACTTGATGTAGAACACTCTTGGCCTGGGTCAAGGATTTTAGCTGCAATGGTACACAAAAACAAAACTTTTAAGTTGTCATAATGATACAATATAGCTCAAAGTAAATGGACAATCACTTCTAATTAACAGGTTTAGATATTACAGTAATTCTTAAAGGGATAGTTCACCCAAAAAGGAAAACATCCTTGTGCCATTTCCAATTAAGATATTTTTTAATGAAATAATGAGATTTATGCCAGTCTACCAAAACTTTTTTTGATCACAAATGTAACTACTCGCTGATTACAAAACAGTCCACGCTTCCGAAGTACTGATGTCCATTTTTGTTTATTTATTCCAGAGACACCGTGAAAACTAGACACAAAGGAAAACCAAACCATAGTTTTACACACAACACCACTACAAACACAAACCAACATAATATACAAAGTATTAAAACATTTACCGTATTCGCCTGGTAACCAACAGTAGATTTAAGTCAGGAGCACTATCCTGCGGTCTTAGTTTCACATCACATCATTACATTGACGCTAACACGTCCAGCTGAATTAATCAGCACACACAGGATCACATGACCTCAACTTCAACGATAGAATAATAATAAAATACAAACGGCAAACAAATTAAGAAATTCACCATACAGAAATACACATTTAAACTATGAAATCACAAAATAAACTATAAAGTCAAAATAAACATTAACCACTCAAATCACCAAAATATCATCCCCTGAGCTGACCTTCCAGCGTCAGCTACACTCCCACCAAATTACCATTGAGTGATAAGAAACAAACACAACCAATCAAATGGTAATTTCCAAGCTCCAACAGGAAACATGAAAATCGGCAAAAAAGGCAAAAAACAAAAAAAAACACAAAAAAAAGGTTCATATTTCATAATTACACAATCTTCTGTTAAAATGAACAAATTGTTCACCATTCTTCACATTCTACTGTCACCCAGCATTAGGGCAGCACAAATCAACATATCACAGCATGGTACTAACATGATTCAACTTCTAATGAGTGATAAGATATTAATTTTCACCTTTTGCTACAAGAACTACCAATTTTTGGATGGGTCGTTCAATAACAGAGGGTTTAGTGAGGCGTTCACCCCTTTTCCCCAACTTCCGATCACCAATCTGTATTTTAGCTTTCCGTACCAGTCCATCATCAGCCTTGCAAACTTCAACGACCCTAGCCAACCTCCATTCGTTGCGGGGAGTTTCCTCTTCCTTAACAATGACAATGTCCCCCACTTGCACATTCCGCCTTAGTGCATGCCATCTTTGCCTTAGAGAGATATTAGCAAGATATTCTTTCCTCCATCTGCTCCAAAACTGTTCACTCAAATACTGCACCTGCCTCCAACGTTTCTTTGCATAAAGATCTTCCTTAACAAATGCACCCGGAGGAGGAAGTGGGACAGACGACTTCATGGTAAGCAGGTGATTGGGGGTTAAGGGCTCTGGACTTGTAGGATCACTGAGACCATCCACTGTCAATGGCCGATTGTTGACTATTGACATAGCTTCATAGAAGAATGTACGTAAAGAGGCATCATTAAGTCTTCCAGTACTTAGTGCCAAAACTGAACTCATCACACCCTTTACAGTTCGAATCTGCCGTTCCCAGACACCTCCAGCGTGACTTGAACTGGGTGCATTCAGGCAGAAATCGCACTGCTTCTCTGCCAGATATGCTGCCACTCTCTCTTTACTCACTTCTCTTAAAGCTTTCTTCAACTCATTCCTTGCCCCCATGAAGTTTGTTCCTTGGTCTGATCTAATATGTCTGACAGCTCCACGGATGGCTAGAAAACACCGTAAAGCGTTGATGAATGCATCAGTCGTCATGTCCTCCAACATCTCTACGTGGACTGCTCTGGAGCAAAGACAAGTAAAAAGAAGGCCATATCGTTTATGTGTTTTACGACCTTGCTTGGTGTAAAAAGGACCAAAACAGTCCATGCCACAATAGGTAAATGGCGGGGAGGGGTCAGTTCGGTCATGGGGCAAGTCCGCCATCCGTTGTTGTTCTGGCGGCCTACGTGCTCTCCTACAAGGAACACACTGTCGTATGTAGTGCGCTACCACCTTACTGCCACCCATGATCCAAAAGCCATTGGCTCGCAGTTCATTCAGAGTCTGTCCCCTGCCTTGATGTTGAATTTTTTGATGATAGTGTGCCAATACAAGGTATGTGATCAGACCATTACTTGGAAGGATTGCTGGGTATCGTAATTCAAGAGGAGCACATGCCCTCCTCAATCGTCCTCCCACCCTCATTATTCCATCCTGCATGAATGGATCAAGCTGATACAGAGGATGGCTTGAAGGCAGCCTGCCCGAGTCCTGACTGAGTACATTCAACTCTTCTTTGAAAGCATCCTGTTGTGCAAGCTGAATAAGAGTAAATGAGGCCCTCCTCCTCTCCTCGACATTTAAAGATGTTGGAGTCTTCATCTTCCTTGCTAATCTTTGGATGCGAGCAATGACATTCACAGCTGTAGTCCATTTTGATAGTCGTGATAGTCGCTGTTGAAAATCCACCTCAGTCATAATCTCGGTCCTCAATACCTGGACAGCCTTGACCTCCGGGTCTCCCACCGACAGCTCCAACGTTCCTTGTTTAGCAAATATCTCTTTCTCCCAGAGGAATCTGGGCCCTGTCAACCAGTTTTGAACTGATCAACTCCTCTACAGTAAGGCCCCTCGAGGCATGGTCAGCAGGATTCTCTTCTGTATTGATGTAATACCACTGTCTTGGATCGGTGGCCTCCCGAATTCTCTGGACCCGGTTAGCAACAAAGACATGAAATCTTCTTGCTTCATTGTTGATATAGCCAAGGACCACTTGAGAATCTGTCCAGAAATATTCTCTATCGACTCTGAGTGCCAACTCCTCTTTCAACGTACTACTAACAGCAGCAGAGATGACTGCTGCAGTTAACTCTAATCTTGGTATAGTGACAACTTTGATGGGAGCAACTCTTGCTTTACCCATAACTAAAGCACAATGTATCTTACTTTCACTCATCAATCTGATATAAGAGCACTGCCCATAGCCTTGACTGCTAGCATCAGAAAAGTGGTGCAATTCAATGCTCAGAATCGGCCCAAAATTTGGAGGGGCGAAACATCGTGGAATCTGTACCTTCCCTAGGTTGGGCAGATCATTCAACCAACTCTCCCACCTTGGTCTCAGTTCAGAGGGTAACGGTTCATCCCAACTGATGCCCTTCTGGCACATCTCCTGCAGGACCTTCTTGCCAGATATGACAAATGGGGCCAAAAACCCCAAAGGGTCATAGACTGAAGCCACCATGGACAGAATTCCACGTCGTGTCGCAGGTTTCCTTTCAAGAACAACCTTGAATGTGAATACATCATTCTCTACATCCCACCTTACGCCCAAGACATTTTGTACTGGAAGAAAGTCATGTGAAAGTCAACGTTCTTTACTTCAGCAGCATGATCACACGGACTGATTGACTCCAACACTTCTCGGTTGTTTGAAATAAACTTGTGAAGATGCAGCTTTCCCTTAGCACACACGGCCTGAGCTTCCTTCACCAGCTTGATTGCTACCTCAACAGATTCCAGGCTTACAAGGCCGTCGTCCACATAAAAATGGTTCCTGATAAACCCCGCTGCCAAAGGATACTCACTCTCATTCATATTGGCGAGATACTTCAGGCCATAATTGGCGCAGCCTGGAGAAGATGATGCTCCAAAAAGGTGTACTTTCATGCGATATTCTCTGGGTTCTGCGTCGGTATCCCCATTTGCCCACCACAGAAAACGCAGATAGTCCCGATCTTCTTAATAACATGAAATCTATGAAACATTTTCTCAATGTCACACATGACAGCGATAGGGTGTTTACGGAAACGGCAAAGCACTCCAGTCAATCCATTGGTAAGGTCAGGCCCTGTCAATAGATGGTCATTTAACGCGGTACCTTCATACCTAGCGGCGCAGTCAAAGACTATCCTGATCTTATTTGGTTTCCTATGGTGATAGACGCCTTGATGGGGAATATACCACACATTACCCGGGTCTGGTTGCTCATTTGCTATTTCCGCATCTCCATCTCTGAAGACATCTTCCATAAACTTCACATAGTCCTGTCTGAATTGAGGATTCTTGTCCAGTTTCCTCTTGAGGTGCTTCAACCGTCCTAATGCAAGACTCCTATTATTTGGAAGCTGAGGCCGTATTTTAAAAGGAAGAGGCATCTCAAGATGGCCATACTCATTTTGATAGACACCCTCTTTTACTACCTGCAGGAACTGAATATCATCTTGTGATTTACTCTTTTCACCGGATGAAATATCTATAAAATCCAGCTCAAGTGCCCTAATAACAGTGGCAGGTGTCACGGAGGGGAGTTCTCTGACTGATATGCGATGGCATAAACCAGTCCCAAACTTGGAGTTTACACATCCTGGAGTTCCTCCTATGATGCTCCAGCCAAGGTCCGTCTTGATGGCATAAGGCTCTTCATCCCCACCAGTGATGACCTGTCGTGGCATCAGTGCTCTGGAGCAATCATAGCCGATCAATAGACCTACTCCACAATCCATCCGTACGGGCATTTCATTAGCGATCACCTCTAGGTGTCTCCACCGTTTAGCTGTTTCGCAGGTTGGAATATGTGTGGGCACAAAGGGAATAAAGTCTCTTGTGTAAACAGGAGGCAGACAGATAGGGATGTCCGAAGAAAATCCTCTAACCTGAAGTCCACTTACACTGTGACTCATTACAACAGAGTCTTTTTCCATCATTGTGGAAAGCTTTAGTTTTACCGGTTCCATTAATGCCTGCAAGCTTTCACACACTTCCTGATCCACAAATGTGTGACTACTCTGGGTGTCTAGTAAAGCATATACACAGACTTCAGACTCTGAGTTAGATAAAGACAGCCATACTGGGACAATCATAGATGTTATATCACCTTCTCCACCCTTCGTACAGCATGTTAGAGAGAATGCATTCTCTTCCGTCTGCAAAGCTATCCGTGGAGACGACTTGTTTTCTGGCTGACGATCTTCATGTAATGAAGTGGGGTGGCGCTTCTTGCATAACCCACACACAGCTCTATTTCTGCAGTCTTTGGAGCCATGCCCTCTTCTTAAACATGCAAAGCACAACTTATTCTCCATGACAAACTTCCTCTTTTCCTCTACTACCCTTTCCATTAGTTTTGGACATTCCTGAATAGAATGACGATCATCACAGAACATACATTCAACTGAATTTAGGCCACTCACAAAGGTAGTTTTCTTCCTACAAGTCTCTTCAGTCTCACGGTCGGTAAGGTCACTGAATTCAGCCGTAGCATATGCTGCATCTAAAGCCTTCGCAGTGGTTGCAAACGTGTTTACTCTTGAACGCTTTATTTCCTTAGATGGCTTCTCTTCAACAGTCTTTAGTGCATACAATGATGACACAGGATTGCACGCTATGCGTGCTTCTTTTGATACAAATGAGGCAAACTGATTAAAGCTTGGATAATCTTGGTCTTTATCCAGCTGTTCTGTGACATAACGGTTCCACCTGCTTGTCACCCAGAAAGGAAGCTTGGCCAGTATCCTCTGATTTTCCTCGCAATCATTCAGCACTTGAAGACCCTTAATATGCGGCAAAGCATCACTACATGATTGTAGGAAGTCACTGAACTCTCTTAACTTGACGTACTCGGCTGCACCAATCTTAGGCCACCTATTAAGTTTCTCTCTAAAGGCACGTTGCACCACAAAGGAGTGACCATATCTGGCATTCAACTTCTCCCACGCTTGCTGATAGGCCTGTTCATCTTTCCTGTAGAAGCTACCTTCCAGAGCCGATCTTGCCTCACCGTCAACATACTTCTGTAAGTAGAAGAGCTTATCTGCGGGATTTGAGCACCGTCCCTCTATTAGAGCTTTAAAGGTGGTGCTCCATTCTATAAACTTCAATGGGTCGCCATAAAATACAAAGGGTTCTGGAGCTGGGAGTCGAGATAGAGCCATAGACCCTTGTAAGGCCTGTACTAAGGATACTTCACTTCTTGTAACTTGCTGATTCAAACATGTGTTAGGAACCAGGGGCTGTGGTTACTCACGTCACATACTGAATCACACCCGTTGACTTTTTATCCTTGACTCCTCCTCAGTATACACTCTGAGCCTTGCCTCCATAACCTCAATGTCTCTACGATCTTCCAGCTTCTTCAGTTGCTGCCTTTGTGCTTCGATGTCAGCCTCCATTTCCACTTCAGCCTTTTTCGCGGCCAACAGCGCGGCAGTCTCTGCTCTCTTAGCTGAAATGCTTTCAGACTCCGATGCAGGTTTAGAATGATTGCTAACGACCGTAGCTCTACCCACCGTGGATCCATATATAGACCTAGCGTACTCACAGTCCAGTAGCATACGTAACCTTGCTCTCTCAGCTTCAGCATCAAATTCTATGCCATCTTCCACCATGCGTACCCTCATTAATTTCATCAAGTCTGCCGTTACAGCCGAACATGCATCAATTTTTCTCCTAGTTTCTTGGCTTGGTGGTGCTTGGAGTCGCATGTTATCATATAACTCTTTCAATTCAAACTCTTGCCTCTCAACCTCATCCATCATGTCACACAAGTCTTTTTCAGAGCACTCACGTTTTAACTTTGAACGAACATCTCTGGCTTGAGACTTCCATTTCTCATATACAGATTTAAACTTCCTCTCCTTTTGAATCAGTTCTTGCTCTTTTAACTCCTGCATCTTTGGAGTTAAACGTTTATCACGGGAGGATTTTCTGATTTCAGTCGTCTCTAATAACACAGAATTAAGCTCTTTACGCCTTGCCTCAGATTTCTCGGTGCATGATGCACATGATACATGTCGAGGCCTCACAACACCATCCAAATTCTCTGCCAATAAATCTACTTGCTCTGATAATGGAGAATCATTTTGTTCAGCTGACTCACCCTGGACTGACATTTTTCTCTAAAAATTTGTGCTTTTACAAATAGTACAAAATATGACGTTTATGATCGCAATAGATAGTAGTGAAACAATCTTAGACTGAGTAACAAATTAACTTAAATGCCCTTAACACTTAGACATTTATCTACTTAAGAAATCTTAAACACATTACAATCATGCAGTTAAGAATCAGTTATCTCTGGAACTTTTTTTTTTTTTTTTTTTTTTTTTTTACTTAAAACTATCCATCATTTACAAAAAGGATCATTTGACATTGCACATCTAACCTGCTGATACGCAGCTGACACAAAGTTGCGTGAGAAGATCCTCCATTGACGGTCATGTAGCAGATTTGCACACTAAAGCTCGCAACGGTCCATCATAGAAGGCAAACACTGCACGCCAAGTCCTTTAAGTTCACCACGGGACACAATCGAACGGCACGCGAAGTCCAAGGAAGGCACAACAGATCCGCACACCGAAGACAGCAGCATCGGCGATCACCACGGAAAACAGTTCATCCGCGTGCAGAGACTTGGAAGTGGCAGGCTGCTCGCCGAAACTGGAGGATCACCGCCAAAGCACATCTCGTAGTCGGTAGAATGGAATTAGGTTACGTTTTCACTGTAACTACTCGCTGATTACAAAACAGTCCACGCTTCCGAAGTACTGATGTCCATTTTTGTTTATTTATTCCAGAGACACCGTGAAAACTAGACACAAAGGAAAACCAAACCATAATTTTACACACAACACCACTACAAACACAAACCAACATAATATACAAAGTATTAAAACATTTACCGTATTCGCCTGGTAACCAACAGTAGATTTAAGTCAGGAGCACTATCCTGCGGTCTTAGTTTCACATCACATCATTACATTGACGCTAACACGTCCAGCTGAATTAATCAGCACACACAGGATCACATGACCTCAACTTCAACGATAGAATAATAATAAAATACAAACGGCAAACAAATTAAGAAATTCACCATACAGAAATACACATTTAAACTATGAAATCACAAAATAAACTATAAAGTCAAAATAAACATTAACCACTCAAATCACCAAAATATCATCCCCTGAGCTGACCTTCCAGCGTCAGCTACAACA